>SNQJ01S0005603.1:245351-255574 GCA_010110895.2 Picea sitchensis
ACTTGCCAACCTACATAGCCGCAATACATTTCCCTCATAAAAGAGGGTTGCCTTCTAGGGAAAAAAACCCTAACATAATCTCTATCGTTAGATCTGCGACCTTATAATGAACGGTCCCGATTTACAATGAAATTACAATATACTTTTACAATGCAATTTTTACTTCGGGGGCTTTTCCCCCGAACCCCCATCGGGGGACGCTGCCCACGAACCCCCGTTGGGGGCCCGCTTGCCCCCAGACCCCGTAGAGGGGGTAACCCCCCTCTGCACTCCATCGCGTGGAAGAGTGTATATGCTTCTGGGGTGTAAATACTTCATGGGGTATAAACACGGCTGAAAGTAAAAGACCTCTAAATCAGGAAGATAATCAGGTTCCACAACCAATAGATATGTTCTCCCATAGTGGAATGAAAATAGGTAAAGGAGTATATTTATATTCATAGGCTTCAATGCACAACAAAATACACATGATTGAATGAAATTAGCAACATTCATCAACATATTTGGCCAATACACACACCTTTACAAATTCAATGTCTTCTAAGCTCCAAAATATCCTTCCACTATGGAAGTATGGGCTTCTCTCAATAATATGGTTCTACACTCGTCAATTAGAGTACATACTTTATTTTCTTTGTACAACATTCCATCTTGCAAATGGTAGTCGGGATTCTTCTCTCCTCGCTGCATCACTACCACAGTTGGATGGAAACCCTTATCCTCTTCATATTGGATATGCAAATCCTAATTTTGAATAGGTTGTAGCTTCATAATGTTGGTGAGAAAACTAGTTGACTTGGGTAGTCTTGATAAGTCAACAATATTATTGGAAACCTCCTTCTTGCACTCGATGATAAGGTTGAATTGTTGTGATAAGGAATCCTCTTGATATGCCTCGCTTATTGCAACCTAGACATAATTTGTAAAAACTACAATGACTTGTGGTCAGTGTGGATTATTGTATGCTTCCCTAAGATGTAAGCTCTCTAATGCTTCACAACTTGATGAAAAACTAACATATCCTTGTTGTAGGTAGGATAACTTAACACTGCTCCACTGAAGGTTTATAAATGATAGGAAACTAATATTTCATCTTCCATGAGGATGATCCCCATGGCATACCCTAATGCACCAATGTCAATGCGAAAAGGATTTTGCAGATTTGGTATCCCTAAAAAAGGTGCTTCACAAATATTTTGCTTCAAAATATTGAATGGTTTCTCCTGCTCTTTCATCCAAAGTAACTTATCTTTGATTTTCTCAATGAAAGCAAAGGTGCAAGATCCATGAGTAACAAGGAATGAACTTGTGCAAACATTTTCAAACACCTAAAACCTCCTTACCTCCATAAGGTTCACATGGCTTGGCCACTTTTGTATGTTTTGCACCTTTTCTTTGTTATCCCCCATTTCTAGGGACAACTAAGGAGATGATGTCTCGAGGCCCTCAGGTTGTAGACATGGAGTGCTGAGGGAGATATATACCCATTATGTCCACTTACAAAGATGGAGACCCTCTTCACCACCATACTTCATCAGTTCGTCATGATGACATCCACCACATCAACATGTTTCCAGAAGACAATGGGTCTTGCTGCATGAGGTACAAGTCAAGTTTTGTGGTAAGTGTCACTTTAATGCTTGAGGCATTTGAATATGTTGCATTTAAAGCTGCTTTTGATTATAGAATGTATGCTTGGAAATTATTCTCTTCACCTTGTTTCACCTTGGTGGTTAACAATGTGCCTTAGTAAGTGATCACCCTTGGGGAAAGGTTTGCTACTGTGTGGTCTCATTGATGAGTCATTGTACCGTCCCCGATCATACTTGTCTTTTTTCACACTTCATCCTTTTTGTCTCCTTATCTTTTGGTATTTTCGGGTGTATTGACCCAAGAAGGGATTGTACCTCATTTCATGGGAAGAAGGAGTTGAAGGCCTAGAGGGAATGTAGCTAGAAAAAGATAAAAGACAAAATTATAACCTTCTAGATGCTCTCCCAAAGAGGTCTTGAGAACAATAAAATGTTTCTCTTTAAAGAATTGAAGACCTGCAAAAACAAATTTTACATGTATAAATGTCCCACTTGTTGAGGGATCTACATAAGTGCGGTGTACCCTTTTCTTTACCCATATGGTACTCTGTGTACCTCTAGATTCAAGTGACATTGTGGTACTTCTTTCAAGTCTTATGTTTCCCAATCACAATACCCAATTGTTTTGTATTTTAGTAAATTTATGGCAATAAATGGGCTCGGAAAAGTGATGCATTGAAAACGAAGGTGCATCACACCCTCTACAAAGGCACCCATAAATGAGACAATATGAACCCTTTCATGCCATGAAATCCATGCCTAAGAGTATTACCCCCATCCATTCCATATTATTTACATGACTTAGAGAGGGTACACTTAGGAAACACTCCTTGAATTGAGGAATGACTCACCCAACAGGTCACCTTGACAACCCTCCCATACCTAAACTCGGTAAGTTGCATAGGGTCCTTGAGCACTTGTTTAATTTGATAAGGTAGTTTTTATGMACATGTTTAGGTGGCTCTTGTATTAAATGTGATKTTACTTGCCATGATACATTTGACTTGAGACCCTTGGAGGGCACACTCATTTGTCTTTGCAGGACTTCATTTGATGGAAGATTTGGAGGAATAAGTCTAACTTGGGCCTTAATTGGGGCAATAAGACCACATAATGGATGCCATGAACCAGACCTTGGGGAAAGATGGTGATGAACATTTCTTTGGAGGCATGAGAGAACACCTTGGATGTTGATACCTAGCCCTTTCTAGCAAAATCATATGCCTTTGGAGGCTAAAACGCTTCACTTTGGGGATTGACATCTTGATTAGGGCTAAGTTTTGGAGATGATGGTTTTTCTTGATGATTTGGCATGGATGATGAAGGGAAGAAGGCTTGGCATGATGACACATGGCCTTTGAAGGCTTATCACTCTCTTCAACAACCCAACGACTTACTAGAATTTCCAAAATGTCACACTATAGGGGTATGACATCATCTTTTTAGGGTTTAATTTATGTAAAATTTAAATTATTATTGTAAAGGGGTAAAATAAGGAGGTCGACCTCCTTATTTTGTGTTTTACCCTAATTAAGTGAACAAACTCATTTTGCATGACCTTCTATAAATAAAGGTCATTTCACATTTCATTATAATAACTCACTCTCTCTTGAGTGAGAGACTTGGCTGAAATTTTCGCCCCTCTTGGGAAAATTGCATATCTCTCTCTTTGATGTTATTTGGATTCTTGGTACTTTTATTGTGGAGCTAAAGTGGTGCGCTATCTCTTGGAGGCTTGTGTTTTTCATTTTGATGGAATGTTCTGGGTAGATAAGGGTTTATCATGCTATTTTCATGAAATTGGTAAGGGATTTTTGCATTTTGTTGGTGTTTCTTTCTTGTTTCATGGTAATTATTGTCTAAACACTTGGATGAGTATAAGGGCAAACACCCTCCACCAAAATTCATCATAATTATTGGATAATCTATTGCAAAAGGTTGCTAGGAGAAGTAAAAGGGCTTACACCCTCCTAGATTTACCTTGTTAGATTTGCTTGCTATAGGGAGTAAAAGGGATTACATCCCTAGAGAAGTAGTATATATAACCTTACACAAGAAGACTCCATAACCCATTGACAAGACACTAATCTAAATTTTCATTGGAGAAATTAAATCATTGCATTGGCATATGTGATTTTGAGATATATCATATTTGTTCAAGTTGGAATATTTTCTAAGTGTTATAAGCTTGCTTATGCCCTAAGGGCGTTCTCTTTTAGCCAAATATTTTATTGTTGTAATAACTTTAATACTACAACCATTAGGGCTGCAACAAAATTCACGTTCTTTCATCATTTACTCACTTTTCAACCGTTGAAATTTACTTGTAAATCTAGATTACTATTCTATTGCTTATTGGCTATCTTTTTGAGGGTTTACTTGTTTATTTTTTGGTTGGAACTTGTTGTTGTAGCAATTGTTTGATACAGCCATAAGTCTGCCCTAATACTTTTCCGACAACTTCATTTGGCAGCCCTATTTCACCATCAAAGTTCATGCTTAAATAATGGAAAAGTATTTACATGTTTAGTACTTGATTGTCCAATAATTCTTTGGTACCTTTGATGGTTAATTCCACAGTAACGAGCTCTTTTCATTGTTGATATATATATTTTTTATTTCTGTAATATAGGACAACAAGCTTCACTTACTTGTCCCTTTGAATTTTGGGCTTGTATCTTGATCGTTTGTCCTGTTCCGGGTAGGTACAACTCTCTTTTGCAAGTACACTATACTCTGGCATCCTACCCTTATCAACAAGACTCTTATCCAAGCCCTTCTTCACTTCCTAACTTGACCTATAGGGGTTTTCACTCTCATCTTCTCACTTTTAATTTCATTCCCCCTAGGGTCATTGGGATTCCCCCCTTGTGGTGATTTTCATAATCACTAAAGTGAGGAGAGTGTCCATCTAAGGTGACATTGGGTAGATACTCTCACAATTGTCCCATGTTTGTGGATTGGATCGGGCTTTTCCCAACCTACAATTTGTGCAATAATAGACTCTATTTATCTTTAATGGATCTCCATCAACTATGACTTCCAAGAAGGGAATTACTAATGTTAAGAAATCAAACTTATTCATATTCAACTACAACCTATAATCCTAAGAGTCTCCAACACTTGCCTTAGATGGTCTCAATCCTACTCCCAAATATTGTTACAAATGAGTATATCATCCAAATACACAATTATAAAGGAATTAATGAAGGGTCCAATAATTTCATTCACTAGTATCATGAATGTGGTCAGTGCATTAGTAACCCAAAATGACATTACCAACCACTCAAACAACCCATGTTTGATATTGATATTTGTTTTCCAAGTGTCTTCTTCCTTGATTGTCACACGGTGATCCCCATATTTGAGATCAACATTAGAAAAATATTTCTCTCCTTACAACTAACATAACAATTCATCCATTCATGGAAAATGATAAAATTCCTTGTTGGTGATCTTATTGAGTGCCCTAAATTCAACACCAATTCACCAAGTCCCATCCTTTTCTGGCACCTACACAATCACAAATCCACAAGGGGGTATACTAGCCTTGATAACCCCTTGATCCAACAACATCTGAATTTTCTTCTTTATCTCCTCACTCTCCATGATATAAGTTCAGTGCAAGCTAAGGTTTGGTTAAGGTGAATTTGTTAACCACTGAATCTCATGCTCGGTTGACTTCTTGGGAGGCAACCCTTTTGGTTTTGTAAAAATAACTTCATACTTGTTCAGAAGCCAAGTCAGATATTCCTGTTGTCCCACTGTGATATTAACCTCTTTAGGTTTTGTCTTTGCAAGTTTATCCTATTTGGATTTGGCAACCATCATCACCGAATTTTGTAGCCATGAATCAACCTCTTTCCCTAATTAGAAAAAATCAAAGAAATTGTCTTCATACCGTTTTCACTATTGATGAGGCAGGGTTTCCTTTCCTTCATCAACCTCCATTTATTGTCTCTTCTAAAGAAAATAACATATCAATTCCACAAATATGGGATACCAATGACAACATCACAAGCATCCAATGACAAAATATCACACTCCAATTCATGACTGAACTAGCTTAAAATGTAGAACTTGAACTTACACTAGCGTGTAACTTGCAACTCTACATCTTTTGCAACCTCCCTAGAAGAGATGTCGTAGGATGGGTAGTGGCCTTTTAACCCTTGCTATTGCACCACAGACTAAAAAATCATGTTCTTTTCACCATCAAAATCAAATATAGTTCTTACCAATGTCTAATTAATTTTCTTCACGTGGAACAACTTCTCCCTCACTAATTACAAGGAAGTTTGCCCAAAAATATAAATCCACTTCCTCTCTTTAGTCAAGGGTTTGTTTTCAATAATGTTACCCTTTCCACATGGACAAATTTCCACTGAGCCATAAATAATACTTTTTCATCAACATCTAATTCTCCTTCTAACTCTTTATCTTCAAACTTCTAAAACCAAACTTTCAAGAATTTTTTTCTACTTTGCACCCACGAATGAACTTAGGATGTAATGCCCAACAATTATCCTTGTCATGCCCCCACAAGATAATTTCCTGAATCTTGTGATCGTGCACCTCTTGAGGGCATCCGACACAACGACATTTCTCACTTGGTTACTTGGAAACACCAAGGATACTTCGTCTAAACTATCCTCTTCACCTAGATCATACTCATACTTTGTACTAGGCTATGGGTGAGTAACATTCCTACTCTAGTGCAACTCACTTGTATACTTGGATGATTTGTTAATAGATTTAACACTTAGTCATTTAAGCATTCGTCCATGAAATGAAGAGAAAACTTGAGAAACAAATAAGAGACACCCATATATAGTGTGGGTGACACAAGACACGCCTAACACTCAACTAAGTCTTATTATTGTGAAACAATTACAATATGAGCACTACTAGCTCAGTTTGGAACTTGGCAGAGTCACATAACTTGACTCACCTCACCGAGACACTCATACACAAATTTTTCATACAAAAACTCATCTATCGCAACAAATTTAGCAACTCATGCGGTTCACCCCAGAAATGCGCCCACCACAGACTCACCATCTCTTCTCTGTCGCAAGGCTTCACATAAAACTGCAGTTTTTTCTCTTAACATGCCTCACCTAGACCTGTGACAAATCTTCCCAAACTCCAAAGTCACCCTACCTGTTACTAGACTCGAGCAAAATAAGGTTGCCCCAAATATATCCACAGAATCACCTCAGGGTAGCACAAATCCTCCCATGTGGAGCAACTTATCCCCTTGAGGGAGCTCCCCCTCCCTATCCAAATCTGTTGCAGAACCTTAGAGCTGATCTTCCTCACTTTGTATTTTTCTTCTTGGTTGCGTGCCCTTGTTTTTTTTATATGGAATCCAAATGTCCCTTTCACAAATCATCATGTCCTTTGGGTGTGTCATTCCCCTTCGTGGACCAATGAGCCCAAATGAACTGACGTTCCCCTTCATAGACTTGGTGTTCCCAAATGAACCCATGCGCTCACCAACCTTCACGTCCCTTGGGATCAGTGCACCCCGTCTCTTGGTTGCTTCTACCCCATGCTTCAACTCATGCTTGGGCAAGCCCCTTGGCATGTTCACATGCCCGAGGTGCCCACTTTCCCAACTAGTGCGACTCTTGGGTGCCAAAGAAACCCCAAATTTCGTCTCCTTGAGGACTTGGGAAAGGGTGACCATTCCATTCTAGACAAGTACCTTACATCCTCCCCCACCTCAAGTTGTTTTTCATGCCCAAAAACATCCATAAATCTACGATCTCCAAGTCTTTGCCCAAACTCATGCCCACATCACAACTAAATATGCTAGAAACCCCAAGTTTCGTTCTAACTGAAAACCCCAAACTCTGCCAAAGTGGAAACCCTAAGTTTCCTTGCGAAGTGGAAACCCCAAGTTTCCAACTTGCACCGCAACCATTCAAAACTTGTGCAACCATCCACACTCCCCTAAGCCCAAAGTTGTGTGTGACCAATCTGTCCTCTACATTGGAGAGACCTCTCCTTCCCAAATTTGTCTGCAATTTCCATGTTGCCACTGTCCTATTGTGAATATAACTCTTTGTTCTATTGTTGTTGTTGCCTCAATTGTTGTTGCAACCTCAATCAAAACTTCAAAAAGATCTAAGTGTTGAAATCCTATGGACTTATTGTTATGTCCATACTTCAACCAACTCTGCCATGTCTTCGCACACTAATATCCCCCATGCATTGGATTGATTGGGTATCTAGTCCAATTGTCACGTCCAACTCATGAGAATGCACTTCCTCATGTAGAAACATAGTCTTTCCTGTCACATATCCATCACTCTATCCAACTCCAAAGACTAAGGCAAGCGTCCACCCTTGCCTCACTACCACCACATCCATTATTCATCAAGGAGATCATCCACAAATTCCAAGTGTTGCACTTTGAATCTACTGACATGATGATACTCTTGACCCCCTTATCATGTTGTCGTTATAACCCAAGTCCTGAACTAGTTGAATGACTAGTCCAACCGTCACATTCCTTGAGTTTGCACACCCTCATGCACAAATTGGTCACTTCTTTCCACAATTCATTCCATCCACACAACAACCGTAGATCAAGGCAAGGTCACCCTTCACCTTGCTACACTATGAATTCACCCCCCAAAAACATCATCTACAACACCTTGACTCCATTGTCCACCTCATGGCACAATTAGCTAATCTTATACACATAGTCTGCATCACATTCAAGTCTATGAAGAGTAAAGGGAATTCTTCATGCATCTGATCTTCACACATAAAACCAACTCTGCCCTTGTGAATCAATCTTGCGATGAAGTCCACAAGTCTAGCTTCCTTGGACGAATTCTACCCATCTTCATCTTCATCTTTAGATATGAAATGTCCCATATGCATCAAGAACTACATGTCCAAACTGCCTTTGCCCCACTACTTCATGTTAGAAAAATAGGATCGCGGAGCAATAAAATAAAAAAAATGTGGAAATAAAGCACATAAGATACATAATACAATAGAGACACAAATATACGCGGTTCACCCAGTGTGGGCTACGTCCACCAAAGAAATTACCAGGTCCTTCCTTTATTATTATCCAACAAATGAAGGGATACAACCTACAACACACCTATTGTAACTTCCTCTTATTTCTCTTACAGTATTCTCTCTCAGAATACAATATTCAAACTGATGCATAACTGCAATACATTTCCGTCATAAAAGAGGGTTGCCTTCTAGAGAAAAAAACCCTAACATAACTTCTACCGTCAGATTTATGACCTTATAATGAATGGTCCAGATTTACAATGAAATTAAAATATACATTTACAAGGCAATTTTTCCTTTGGGGCTTCGCCCTTGAACCCCCGCTTGCCCTCGGACCCTGGAGAGGGGGTAAGCCCCCCTCTGCACTCCCCCACGTGGAGGACTGTACATTCTTCTAGGGTGTAAATTATTCATGGGGTATAAACACGACTGAAAACAAAGACCTCTGAATCAGGAAGATAATCAGGCTCCACAACCAACAATATCCCACTTGGAGACTGATCTCAACAACTCCACCGTTGTTGTATCTGTTGGACTATGAACCTTCTTGGACCTGAAAAAATTCTCATCTTCATCTTCATTCTTGAAGACCAACTGAAACTGAGCAGGAACTCAGTTTCTCCCTAGTTACTCCCTTAGTTAACATGTCTGCAGGATTCTGGCTAGTGTGTATATTTTCCAACTTCAAATGTCCATCTTCCAAGATGGATCGTATGAAATGGTACCTGAGATGTATATGGTTAGTCTTCGAATGGAAGGATGGTTTCTTTGCAACATGAATGTCACTCTCACTATCACAATACAACCTGCTAGTCTCCTGCTTCTTTCCCAATTCCTCCATAAACCTATGTAACCAAATCATCTCTTTACTAGCCTCTGTAGCAACAACATACTCTGCCTCCATTGTTGAAAGTGCAACAACCTTTTGCAGTTTCAAAATCCAACTTACTATTGTTCCACCTATAGTAAAAACATACCCTGTGGTGCTCCTCCTGTTATCTTTATCACCTGCCATATTTGAATCAACATATCCTTGTAGAACAGTGTCTGAACCTCCAAAACATAATGCATGAGTAACAATACCTCTCAAATACCTGAGAATCCACTTTACTGCCTCTCAGTGTTCTTTACCTGGATTGTTCATATACCTGCTTACAACTCCCACTACATGTGCAATATCTGGTCTTCTGTAAACCATCACATACATCAATTTTCCAACTTCTGATGAATAAGGGGCCTTGGACATGTATTCTATCTCCTCCAATGTCTTAGGACACATTTCCTTAGTTAATTTGAAATGGTTGGCCAAAGGTGTACTAACTGGTTTGGCATTCTGCATTCTAAACCTCTCCAACACGTTCTCTATGTACTCACCCTGAGACAAAGTCAATTTTGCGATTTTTCCCATCTCTTGTTATTCTTATACCAAGGATTTTGTTTGCGGCACCCAAATCCTTCATCGCAAATGAATTATCTAATTTCTTCTTGAGCACATTTATATCCTTCATATTAGACCCTGCAACAAGCATGCCATCTACATACAATAGCAAGATAATATAACTTCCATTTTCTAGTTTTTTAAAATAA
>SNQJ01S0005603.1:255584-280091 GCA_010110895.2 Picea sitchensis
AGGTGGGAAGTATAAGGGGATACACCCCCAGCATAGTCTTCATATTTTATTGCTTCATCTCATTTATTATACAAGGGTTTGCTAAGAGAATTATAAGGGCATACACCCTCTTAGCTTAAACCCTAGCCTAAAGAAACTTGTCTTGGGAAGTAAAAGGGATTACATCACCAAGGAGATAGCCTCTCTAAGATCTTTGTTTATTTGACACCATTGACCCAATAGTAAAGGCACTAGTCATACTTTTTTGCATTGGAGATATAAAATCATTGCCTTGAGAAAAACATTTTTTGATCTTTTGAAAGGTTTCTTGCTTGAAGTTGAGTTGCCTCATTGAGAGGAGTCTTCCCCCACCGGGGCGTACCCTTTCTCCAACTACTCTAATTATTGTTACAAACTTTAAACTACAGCCATTAGGTATGCATAACCCTAACTACTCACACTCTCATAACTCCTAAACTAACTTTATACTGTCTCTCTAATTTCACTCACCTAGTTTACTAACTAGGAAAAATGTTTTGGGCTAGCTCTTGGCAATTTTTCTTGGTTGATTTTGCTGCTGCATGCCACTGAATGCTACAGCCATAAGGCTGCAATTTTCTACAGAAAAAACATGTTTACAACAACTATCTTATCTAGCTTCTTAGTGCCATCTTTCAACCTATATTCATTGCTAATCTTGATGCTGATTTTCTTAAATATTTAGATCTTTGTATACTGATTTAGATGTTTTATTTTCTGATATAAATTGTCATTTACTGCTGAAAATTAGGGACAACAAGCTTAACTTGATGATCCAACTAACATATATCATTGCAAAGTGACTTTTCTTGTGTCTTGGGCATGTACAATCATCCAAAGAAGTACTATACCCGTGGGGCAACAATTACTTGACATACAAAGCATATTTTCCCACCTTTCATCCCAATTAGACTTGACCTATAGGGGCTTCAATTCCATCCATCTCCATCTCCATCTCAATCCCCCTAGGGTCATCGGGATCACCTTCCTATAATGACCTAGTCACCCTTGAAGTGCATGACCTACATCGAGGTGACATTGGGTGTAGGATTCCCAAGTTGTAGCACTTACTTTGTGGTTGGGTCAAGATTTTCCTAGCCTACAACTTGTGCTATAACATTTTGGCACCGTTGACGGGGAGGATTTTGAATCTTCTTCATACCCAAACGACACTTTGGCAATCTATCCCAAAGCCTTTCCCTTAGCTTTCCTAGCGACTCCACCCAAGGGATGTTCCCTTTCCCCCTTTCTTGTCGATCGCATCTTGAAGCTGATCTGACAACTCTACCTTTCTAGAAGCCACTTTTCCCATACCCTTTTCCATCCTTTGGTGAGCCTTGAGCTCATCCGACGACTTCATTGAGGTATTTCCCTAAGTAATGGAACCATGGCCTCATAGGACTTACCACGATAATTCCATAAGGTTTATCCTTCTCTTGATGTTCAGAATGTCCCGGGCTATCCAAATCATTGTCCAACAAAATGGAGAGAAAATTGCCCCAAATTTGATGGTGATCCAGCTCTAGTGGTCACCCATGTTTCCAATTATATGAAGTATGTTTCAAGCCTAGATGTGCTACATGAGGATGTGCTAATGAATTTTTTTGTATCTTCACTGGAATCAAGTAAAAAAGATTGGCTTGCACACTCATGTGATCCAAAGAGTATCCCTTCTTCTACAAAGCTCATTGAAGAATTTCTCAGGCATTATCGACCAACTACTCAATTTTTGCAAGATGCTTTCCAATAGCTCACACACACTCTTTGCAAAGAAGGTTTTTCGATTGATGATGAGACAATAGATAAAGAAAAGATTGAAGAAGATCCTAATGAAGAAGATAAATATGAGACATATGATGAATATGAAGTATCTACTCTTCCACTTGATGAGGATGTCCAAACCTCTACTCCTCCTACACATCAAGAATATAACATGATGAGTTGTGAACCTTTTGAAGACCTTGATGATTCTTTATTCCAAGACCTTGAAAGTGAAGAAGTATTGAAGGAAATATTCGATATGACAGATCCGCTTGAAGAAAATCAAGCAAATAACTATACACTCAGAATCAAGACTCTTGCGGTGAAGAGGCAATGGAGGGGCTTGTCTATAAAAAGAAAGAAGAATTATGATAAAGCACAACATGTTGATGCACCACTATCTTTGATCCCGCTTGATGAAGGCGAGGTTGTCCAACCTTGTTTAACTCCTAATGTTGAAGAAGCGTCCGGTCTTGATGATGAAGAATTTGAAGGTCTAGTTTAATACGTCCATGCCTCTTCTCCTCTTGCACACAAAGACGAAGAGATGGTCATTTTCAGTTATACTGTTGGTCTTATGAAAGTACCCTTCTATATGGTTGATGAGCCTATAGACACTTTCATACAGTCTGGCAGAAAAATATGGGATCTTAGTTGTCTCAAATTTGATAGAGACCCCATTTATGACATTGAGGGTAGCTCTTAGGTAGAGGGGGTGTCATAATCATAGGAGTGGTCCTCATACGTATATGATTCATATGTTTGGTTGCCTGGTGATGATATGGTTATAGATTTGTTTCTCTCCTTCGAGGATAACTTGTCACAACATACTCAAAGTGATCTTCAGTCATCCTTTGGTACATACCCTTTTGAGGATGCTGATTTTTTTTTATGAGGACTTCCTACCGTTGTGCTCAGATTTTGAGGAATACTAGGACGTGGCCACCTTAGAGCAGTCAGAGGTTGATTCTTCAGATCAGAAGTATTTTCATCTTGGAGATTTCCATGGGGATTCATAGGGGAAGAGGCGGTATTTTTCTACACCTGAGACTGTTCCTTACCTCTTACTGTTGGCATAGGGGAAGACCCAGGGTTCAACGCTCAAGAGCGCACAAAAAAAACCCTAACTACCGGCCCTTTCGACAACACCTGCGAAGCACATGAAGTCTCACCCGAGGTAGAGGCAGGGGTGGTTGCAGGACTCAGATGTCTGCAACCTTAGCTGGGACACCGATCTGTGATTATATCTTTTACAGGGCACTTAGCATAGATCATTCATCAATATTTAACCCTTATGATATTTCGCAGTTGGCATAGAGCATCGCAGTAAGTACTTAGATTGAAGATGATTAAGTACTTTAGCCACAAAAATATAGATTAGATTCAGCAGATCAAGCACTAAGCAATTTATATATCAGATATAACATTTATTCGTATCTCATAAGGACAAAGCATAACTAGATCTATCTAAACACATTAGGGCATTTAGCATCAGATCGAAGCACATAGCACAACACACAAAGTTACCGTGGTTCACCCCCACCTTGGGGCTACGTCCACAAAGTCTTCTTCTTTATTATCTTGGCCAAGCAGTTACAACATAGAGCTCCAATAATCCTTACTTCGCACAGGACATAAGATTTGCACAACTCGCTAGATCCTTCTTCCTTGCACATCAACACTACAACAACTTGCACTGAGCTCTGCAAGCTTCTTGTTATCATGCACAGAGAAATTACAATATGCAACAGATCACACAGATCTAGTTACTAGCACTAAGCCATCAACGATACATTACATAGATGTACTACTACTATTACTACTACTACTTTCCTCCTAAGTATTTATTTATAGATTGCAAAAATGGGCCTAAGCGTGGGTAAACCCACAGACCAACATCCTTTTCCCATTACATTAACCCAAAACCCTAAAAGGTCCCCAAAAGTGGGTCGAGATCCCATGATCTCTGCTTCGCCTGGTGCTCCCTCTTTGACAGGCTGCTGAAGTCCAAAAACGGTCAAATATGACCAAGTGTTCCTCAAAACTTGGTCGAGGGCCAACAAGCCCCCAACACTCACCTGTGACTCGTCCCAAGTCACTCTGGTCTGATCAACTCTGCTTCGAATGTCTCGAGCTTGGCCTGAGTTACTTCGACCTGCTACAGTGCGACAACCTCTTGCTCAGTGAACTCCTGGATCATTGCATCATTTAATGGTCCTTCCATGCGCTGTTCTGCAGTGATAACAACCTGTTCAAGCTCGGCTACCTGGATCTTAACTTCAGTGAACAGTTGGCATGCTTTCTTCTGGAGGGGTTGAAGTCGTTGAGAGAATTCCATCACTTTACTTTGCAACATGTGTACCTGATGTTGGGTGGTGCGTTGTTATGGAAATCACTTCATTCTTTCGACTGGGGTCAAGGCCTTCAACTGCGGCTATAGCATATCTGCAGGTTGCTTGGCGTCTTGGAACTACGTTTCCAATGTCTGCAATTTAGGGTTCTTTGTGAGGTTCTCATAAGTCTGGGTGCTTCTAGTGCTTAGCTGCTTACATTCCAAAGCCAAGGTTTTTAACCTGTCAACTACACTACGGGCAGTTTCCTCCCTTAGATATCTTACTTCTTGCGGAGTCTCAGGTACGGTACGAAGTTCCAGATCTGTGATGTGTTGCTGAAGTTGCTGGATTAATTCTTCAAGTTGTGTCACCTACTGAGGGAAATGTTCTTCAATATTCACTTCAATGACCGTCACAGAGCGAAGTGCTTTGTGAACTTGTTCCTGCATGTCAAGTTGCTCTACTAAAAATTGGTCCTTGCTCTTCTATAACTGTGCTTTTTCCTCCTCGCACTTCGCTTGTAAGGAAAGATGTTCCTATTCTTCCTTCCTCTGTTGTTCTATAAGTTCACTCTACACTTGTGCCAAAGCCTGAGTGGCTTACGCCGTGTCTTCGTGAGCTCGTCGAAGGTGCGCTTCGACTTTCTCGGTGATTTGGTGTAGTTGAGTGGGCTCATCTCTTGTTCCAGTTGTTCCCGTCGTCAAAGGTGTAGTAGAAACGACTTGGTTGGGCTGGAGTGCCTGCTACACTTCTAGAAGTTCACCCTTGAGTCGGCTGAATATCTCCTCCTGCTTCGCTTCTTGCCTTTCTGCGATCTCTAGTGAGGCATCATTCAACGTGACGATCAAGAAGTCGAAGTTGTCCTGTGTGAGGGTAGTCTTAAAAGTAGTCCTGGTGGCCTTAGTTTTCTTCTGGGATGAGGGCTTTGGTGGGGTGACCTTCCTTTTCTTAGAGGGCTCCTCCTCCTCTCTAGGCAGAGTAACCTTGCCTTGTTTTGCTCAACCTCTGTGCCACCTAGTTCTTCACCATCACCTCCTTACGCAGGTGAGAGCGAAGTAGTCTTTGTTGATGTGTTATGGATGTGTTGAACTTCATCATTATTCTTAGTCTTGCTCGGTCTAGGTGTATCTAGTATAGCTTCAGGGCTGTCCACATCGGATATTTCTGCGGGGTCCGCTGGAACAAGGAGGTTCGTTGACCATTCCTTGGTAATCTCCTCCAAGTCTTCGTCTGCCATCTTGTAGTACAACTGGAGTTGTTGTTTGTGCTCATCAGCATGTGCTGTGATATAGGTGAAGTGGAGGTCGACACTGAATTTGATCAAAGTTCAAAACCTATGAAGTGTGTTCAGTGTGAGGCGCAGTGTAGACTGGATGGCATTCTTCACTTGGTTGTAATAAGTGTGGAATAAAACATTGAACTGCCACTGCTTGTTCATGTCGCTGGAGTACCACAATGTACATAACTTCACGACCAGTGGTTTGAAGGCTTCGATCTCCAAAAAAGTGGCACCTTCTGGTATCTCCCAGGCAATGAAAGCGATGAGTATGAGCAACCAACTAAAGTGGAATTCATACCCCTGGTCTTGCGCTTCCCTACAGTCAAGCTCTAGCTGATTTACCAGGTACTTCACCCAGTTCATTTGTAGTCCCTCCGCATACTTTCCTGCGAGGTCAACTACAAATCCAGTCACCTGTGTGGGTTGGTTCATACTTTCCCGCGATCATCTGGAAACCAATGCGCACTGCTTCCATTTTCGATGGAAGCTACCTTGTAGCCTCGCGTGCCCTTCTCTACATCGTCGTATGTGTCTTTTATTCGCTGGGCGAGAATGCGATCTACGGTCTTCCCTGGGTAAAACTTCTATGGGTCAGGGCCCTGCATGCTTAACCCTGTGATCTGATTGATCAGAATCAGATCCACCATGATGCGACGATCCAACCATAGGTATCCTCCGTGGTAGCAGGACAACAACAATGTGATGCATGTATTTACTTCCTGATGCCTCCCAAAATGAGGAATCTTCATTACATTGAGGAGGGTCGACTGCGCGAGGTTATGGGTCCATTGCTGAGGGACAATATTCGAGTTCCTTCCTTTTGTGATAGTTATGTACTTGTGCGGGGCTAGCATACTGTAAACCTTGCAATATCCAAGGTTAAGATCACTGAATTTCAGCGCAGTGAGCTTATCCTGGTCAGCACAAACTGCACACACTCCTTTCGGGAGGTACGTAGTGACCAAAGCATAGTCGAAGTCTCTGGGTACAGTGTCTCGATTCACTGTGCTGCTTAGTGGTGGGATATATCTAGGTAAGATACTTGGGATCATCTTCACAGTGGAGAAGTCGTTTCCGAGATTGGATCGTCTTTCCGAAGGCGATCGGGATGGTCCTGCTCGAGCAGTGGAGGGGGAAGCTGGCAATGCTCCTGAGGACGATGCTTGTACACCTGTAGAAAATCCTTGCTCCAACATGACTCTCTTAGTCATTAAGTTGATTAGAACTTCTTCAACTATTTTCTCAGCAGCGCTGAGCTCGTCCGACATACAAGCTTGGGTCATCTAGCTCGGGTGCGAAAGGAATTTAGGGACTACAAAGAATAATATGGAAACAAGGTAATGATCTCGGGGTGAGTTAATCTTAGGTTTCATGCTCAACTTCTCATTTAGAAAAAAGTATTCTTGGTGCATGGCGCGATGGACTAAGTAGGGAAACTTAGCAACAGTCTGCTTGCAATGGGTATGATCCTTCATTAATTCCCGTTCGATCCATTATGGTGTTTTTCAACGGCTAGATGACGAACCTTTATTGATTTTCTTCCCATTCGGAGAGAAAGTCGAACAGGTATATCATCCCCAACGACTATATTTCTTTGTGATGGTGAAGTACTCTATGTCGTTGTTCTGATATGTCGACGAAGCTCCAATTCTGCAATGTTTCTTTCTGGGAAGTATCCTCTAGAACTTCGTGTGAACTTACAATATTAGCCTTTTTCTTTCTTAACTTTCTAGCCTTCTTCCTAGTGAGCTTCATCTTAGTAATGATTTTACCATTCTGGTGCTTATCCTCTGTGGTCTTGGTTGCTTCGCGCTGTTGAAATTCCTTTCTAGGGTTCCTGGGTAATACTTCTTCTATTTCAAAAATAGGTAACTCAATCTTCTGCAGATCCTCTAGCATTCTCTTAACCTTGACATCAGGGTTGCTAGGGTTAAATATCTGTGATCGTCTCTTCTGTTCTTCAATCAAGTGTGCAATCCTTCTAGTCATAAAGTCTTTTAACTCTTGCTTCTTCTGTTCCAAAACTTCTTCTTCCTCTTTTTTTCTGGCTTGTTCTCTATCAATCCAGGGTTTTCCTATGAGCATGGTGAACGGGGAGCTGTCTTCAACAAAATTAATAATCTCAAAGTCTTCCTCTGTTGAAGTTCCATTGACAGTCATAGGTATCTGGGTGAGCCTTCCACATAGGTTTACTAGCTTTCCTCTAAATAAACTTGTTCCTCCTAGGGAAGGGATCATGGTAGGCTTTCCTATAGCTTACCAAGTCCTTTCTGGCATAATGTTCACTTGTGTTTCTATGTCAAGAATACAGTCAATGTCGAAGTCCCCTATTCTCGCTTCGACTTGCTCCTTGTCTTTGAAGATCTCTGGTAATCAAACATCTTTATGTTTCTTCAAGGTTTCTTTTATCTGTATTAATATTTTCTTTGATTCTTGCCGGGGAGCCATTTGTTGGCACAGGGGAAGACCCAGGGTTCAATGCTCAAGAGCGCACCAAAAAAACCCTAACTACCAGCCCTTTCGGTAACACTTGCGAAGCAGATAAAGTCTCACCCAAGGTAGAGGTAGGGGTGGTTGTAGGACTCAGATGTTTGCAACCTTAGTTGGGACACTGATATGTGATTATATCTTTTACAAGGCACTTAGCATAGATCATTCATCAATATTTAACCCTTATGATACTTCGCAGTTGGCACAGAGCATCGAAGTAAGTACTTAGATTTAAGATGATTCAATACTTTAGCCACAAAAATATAGATTAGATTCAGCAGATCAAGCACTAAGCAATTTATATATCATATCTAACATTTATTTGTATCTCATAAGCACAAAGCATAACTAGATCTATCTAAACACATCAGGGCATTTAACATCAGATCGAAGCACATAACACAACACCCAAAGTTACCGTGGTTCACCCCCACCCTGGGGATACGTCCACAAAGTCTTCTTCTTTATTATCTCAGCCAAGCAATTACAACACAAAGCTCCAATAATTCTTACTTCGCACATGACAAAATATCTGCGCATCTCTCTAGATCCTTCTTCCTTGCACCTCAACACTACAACAACTTGCACTGAGCTCTGCAAGCTTCTTACAATCATGCACAAAGCACTTACAATATGTAGCAGATCACATAGATCTAGTTACTAGCACTAAGCCATCAATGATACATCACATAGATGTACTACTACTATTACTACTACTACTACTACTACTGTCCTCCTAAGTATTTATTTACAGATTACAAAAATGGCCCTAAGCGTGGGTAAACCCACAGGCCGACATCCTTTTCCTGTTACATTAACCCAAAACCCTAAAAGGTCCCCAAAAGTGGGCCGAGATCCCGTGATCTCTGCTTCGCCTGGTGCTCCCTCTTTGACAGGCCGTCGAAGTCCAAAAATGGTCAAATATGACCAAGTGTTCCTCAAAACTTGGTCGAGGGCCAACACTTACCCTCTTCTCCAAGAAACCATGTAGTATTCTTCTGATCTCTCATTTCCTCTCAATCCTCGAGGAGTAGTGAGTCTTTATGTGAAGATGAAGATGAGCCTTTGTCTACATATAGTAGCCTCCTTCAGAGATGGATTGATCATTCATGTGGCTACAGTTTCAGGCAGGATGATTAGGCTGATGGTTTCTCTTTCCAGCAAGATTTCTCCCTCCCACCCATATTCATGAGTTCCATTTCATGATTGATTATATGTGTGCTTATACTCATGATTATTATGTGGTTCTATTATCTTTGGTGTATTATATGATTAAGCACAGGGGGAGATACTTTGATGAGATGATCAAATGGTTGCACTGGTTGTGTGACTTCAGAGTTGTTAATTGTTTGATGTAGTGATATTTGAAGCACATGCTTAGATGGCTTATTTATTGATTGGATTCACTTATCATGATGTTATGACTTGATATCCTTGGAGGGCGTGCTCATTTGTCTTTGCAGGACCTAGTTGGTGGAATTTTTTTGGAGAACAAGCCTAGCTTGGGCTTCCATGGCACTACAAGCCCACAGGTTTGATGCTAGGGTCCTGCGTACCGGATGAAAGAGATCAGACTTGGAAGGCCTTGATGATGACTTGGACATACTATTTTTGAGCTTGACGTCATGATTTTTGGGGCTAGGGAATGGTGGTGAGGTGCCGCTCTTTTGACACATGGACGTCTTGAGGAGAAGATGGTCTTCCCCATGATGAGACTACTTACATGCTTGACATGTGGCCTTTGGAGGCCTACCCATGCTTCTCCAACACCAACGACTTCCTCAAAGTGGAAAAACATCCCCTAAAGGGGTGACATCCTCCTAAATTAGGGTTTTATTTGTGGAAACGTGAGATTTTAAAGGAATTGTTTAATATTATTTTGTAAAAGGGGAAAGGTTAGGGTTGTTGACCCCTAATCTTGCGTTTTACCCTAAAGTATGTGGACAAACTATGTTAGCTACATTTTGTATAAATAGAGATCATAAGATCTAATTTTAAACATAACTCTCCCTCTTGTGAGAGGAGTTGGTCTAAAATTTGCGCCACACTTGGCTCTTTTTATCTCTTGTGAACTTGTTTATGGCTATTTTGATGAATGGTTGATGGAGGAGTGAGGCGCTAACCTTGGATGATGTTTTTCTATCTCTTATGGTGGATTGTCTTGTCATTTCTCTTGATCTTGGTATGGTTTTCTACTATTATGCTATCATTTTTTTTCAAGTCAAGTATTGTTATGCTAGGAGCTAGGTGGGAAGTATAAGGGCATACACCCCCACCATAGTCTTCATCATTTTATTGCTTCATCTTATTGACTATACAAGGGTTTGCTAAGAGAAGTATAAGGGCATACACCCTCTTAGCTTAAATCCTAGCCTAGATAAACTTGCCTTCGGAAGTAAAAGGGCTTACACCCCCAAGGAGGTCGCTTCTCTAATATATTTGTTTATTTGACTTCATTAACCCAATAGTAAATGCACTAGTCATACTTTTTTGCATTGGAGATATAAAATCATTGCCTTGGGAAACACAATTTTTGGTCTTTTGAAAAGGTTTCTTGCTTGAAGTTGATTTGCCTCATTGAGATGAGTCTTCCCCCACTAGGGCGTCCCCTCTCTCCCACTACTCTAATTTATGTTACAAACTTTATCCTACAGCCATTAGGGCTGCATAACCCTAGCTACTAACACTCTCATAACTCCTAAACTAACCCTATACTATCTCTCTAACTTCACTCACCTAGTCTACTAACTAGGGCACATCTTTTGGGCTAGCTCTTGGCACTTTTTCATGGCTTATTTTGCTGCTGCATGCCACTGAATGCTACATATATAAGGCTGATTTTTTCTACATAAAATACATGTTTACAACAACCATCTTATCTAGCTTCTTAAGTGCCATCTTTCAGCCTATATTCATTGCTAATCTTGATGCTGATTTACTTAACTAGTTTAGATCTTTGTATGCTGAGTTAGATGTTTTATTTTCTGATAAAAATTGTCATTTAATGCTGCAAATTAGGGACATCAATATTAACTTGCTGATCCAACTAAAAAATATCATTGCAAAGTGCCTTTTCTTGTGTTTCAGGCATGTACAATCATCCAAAGAAGTATTATACCTATGGGGAAACAATTACTTGACTTACAAGGCATCTTTTCCCACCTTTCATCCCAGTTAGACTTGACCTATAGGGGATTCAATTCCATCCATCTCCATATCTATCTCAATTCCCCTAGGGTCACCGAGATCTCGTCCCTCGAGTGACCTAGTCACCCTTGAAGTGTGGGACCTACATCGAGGTGACATTGGGTGTAGGATTCCCAAGTTGTAGCATTTTCTTTGTAGTTGGGTCAGATGTTTCCCAACCTACAACTTGTGTTATAACACGATGTTTTCTTGAATCTTGCGATGGTGCACCTCTTGAGGGAATGCGACACTGTGATAGTTCTCACTTGGCTACTTGGTAACACCAATAATACTTCGTCCGGACTACACCTCTTGACCTAGAGTATACCCATAATCTGCTCTAGGCTACAAGCGAGGCACAATACTCCTACTCCAGTACAACTCACTTGTATACTTAGATGATTCGTTAAGAACATTAACACTTATCCATTTAAGCATACATCCATGAAACAAAGAGAACAATTGCAAAAAAAATAAGAGACACACAGATATAGTGCAGGTGACAAAGGACATGGCTAACACCCAGCTAAGTCTTATTATTATGAAATAGTTACAATATGAGAACTATCGACTTAATTTACATCTTGGCAGAGTCGCACGATTCACCTCACCTCACCAAGACACTCATACATAGATTCGTCACACCCAGACTCATCCATAGCAACAAATTTTGCAACTCCTGTGGTGCACCCATGATGTGTGACCACCATAGACTCACCGTCTCTTCTTTATTGCAAGGATTCACATATACCTATGGTTATGTCTCATAACATGCCTCACCTAGACCTGCAACAAGACTTGCCAACCTCCAAATTCAGCCTTATTACTTCTAGACTCTAGCCAAACAAGGTTTCCCTAACTATGTCCATAAAATCACCTCAAGGAAACACAATTCCTCCCATGTTGAGCGACTTTCCCCTTTGAGGGAGCTCGCCCCTCCTTGTCTAAATCTATTACAGAACCTCGGAGCTGATCTTCCTCACTTTCTATCTTCCTTCTTGATTGTGTGTCCTTATTATTTTATATGGAGTCCAAATGTCACCTTCGCAAATTGTTGCATCCTTTGGGTGTGTCATGCCACTTCATGAACCAACACACCCAACAAACCAATGTGCCCCTTCGAAAAATCGGTGCGGACAAACAAATAAATGCGTTAATCAATCTTCATTTCCCTTGGGACAGGTGCACCCCAACCTCTTGGGTGTGCCCCTTCTCTTGGTCACTTCTGCCCCATGCTTTGCCTCATGCTTGGGCAAGCCCGTTGGCGTGTTTGTGTGCCCAAGGTGCCCACTTGCTCAACTAGTGCGACTCTTGGGTACTATAGAAACCCCAAATTTCATCTCTTTGAGGACTTGGGCGAGGGTTCCCCCGCCCTTTTATTTGAGTACCTTACAATTCTTACTAATGTCTTCTTAATTTTCTTCACATGGAACAACTTCTCCCTCACTAATTCCAAGGAAATTCTCTCAAAAATAGAAATCAACTTCCTCTTAGTCAAGGGTTTGTTTTCAATAATGTTATGCTTTCCATATCAACAACTTTCCACTGAGAAATAAATAATACTTTTCATCAACATCTAATGCTCCTTCTTACTCTTTATCTTCAAACTTCTAAAACTGAACTTTCAAGAATTATTTTCTAATTCTGCTCCCACAAATGAACTTGGGATGTAATATCCAAGAGTTATCCTTGTCATGACCCCAAAGGATGCCAACCCAAATCTTGCGATTGTGCACCTCTGGAGGTTGTGCAACACAATGACAATTCTCACTTGGCAACCTGGAAACACAAGGATATTTCATCCATACTATGCCTCTTCACCTTGAGCACACCCATACTTTGTTCTAGGCTATGAGTGACTCACATCCTTACTCTAGTACAACTCACTTGTATACTTAGATGATCTGTTAACCTTTTACGCTTAGTCATTTAAGCATACATCCATGAAATGAAAATAACACTCGTGAAACAATAAAAAGACACACATATATAGTGTGGGCGACACAAGACATGCCTATGACCCAACTAAGTCTTATTATTGCAAACCAATTACAATATGAGCACTACCGACTTGGTTTACAACTTGGCAGAGTCACACGACTTGCCTCACCTCACCAAGATACTCATACATATATTTGTCACACCAAGACTCCTCCGTCGCAACAACTTTTGCAACTCCTTCACTGCACCCCAGACACATGCCCACCACAAACTCATTGACTCTTATCTATCGCAAGGCTTTACATAGACCTGTGGTTTTGTATCATAGCATGCCTCACCTAGACCCGTGACAAGACTTCCCCAAATCCAAAATCACCCTGTATGCTGCTAGACTCAAGGAAAATAAGGTCACCCCAAATCTATCCAAAGAATCACCTCAAGGAAACACAAGTCCTCCCATGTGGAGCGACTTGGACCCTTGAGGGAGTTCCCCCCTCCTTGTCCAAATCTGTTGTAGAACCTCATATCTGATCTTCCTCAATTACTCTCTACCTTCTTGGTTGTGCACCCTTGTTCTCTTATATGGAATCCAAATTTCACCTTCGTAAATCATCGCATCCTTTGTCTATGTTGTACCCCTTCATGGACTAATGTGCCCAAATGAACCAACACGTCCCTTCGATGCACCCCAAAAATCCCATGCACTCATCAACCTTTGTTTCCCCTTGCATCGGTGAGCCTCAAACTCTTGGGTGCACCCCTTCTCCTGGTCACTTTCACCTCATGCTTCGCCTCATGTTTGGGCAAGAACCTTGGCATGTTCACATGCACAAGGTGCCCACTTTCCCAACTTGTGTGACTTTTGGGTGTCGAAGCATCCCCAAATTTTGTCTCCTTAAGGACTTAGGTGAGGTTTCCCATGCCCTTCTAGCCGGGTACCTTACATCCTCCCCCACCTGAAGTTGTTTCCATCCCTGAAAACATCCACAAAATCTGTTATCTTCAAGTCTCTTCCCAAACTCATGCCCCCATTGCAAATAAGTTTAATGGAAACCTCAAGTTTCCTTGTGAAGTGGAAACCCCAAGCTTCCAACTCACACCGCAATAATTTACAACATGTGCAACCATCTACACTGTCCTCTGCCCAAATTTGTGTGTGACCAATCTATTCGCTACATTGGAAAGACGTCTCCTCCCCAACTTTGTTTGCAATGTCCAAGCCGCCATTGTCTTGTTGTGAAGATCACTCTCCATTTTGCTATTGTTGTTGCCTCAACTACTGTTGCAACCTCGATCAAAACTTCAAAAATGTCTAAGCCTTGAACTTCTGTGAATTTATTGTTGCATCCACACTTCCACCAACTTTGACATGTCTCCGCACACTGATATCCCCCATGCCTTGGATTGCGTGGTGAACCAACTCAGTTCATACACGAAATATCCAAAATACTTGGNATATGAATATGAGATAGTATGTTGATTATAATGAGAATGAGGGTTGTATATATACCCACGTAGGGGTGCCCTTTCGTGAAGAGACGTGACCCTTCATCATGGGGTGTCCCTGCATTAGTAATTATTAATTATTGATTATTGATTTATATATTTATATATTTGTGTTCATAACATTGACTTCCCCTTTTGAAATGCTTTGTCCTCAAAGCATAGTGATGGAAGGACTGAACGTTTTTTTCTTTGGCTTGTAATGTTGTTGCATCATTCTCTGTTCTATCATATTTGATGATACAAGACAATATGAAGCTCTGAGTGATGAGCACAAATTTCGAACCATTAAAGAATCGTGCCATATTAATTCAATTCTTTGCATAACGTTACACTTCAATGAGGAACTGTTATCATGAGACTCAATTGCGCCGGTATAATTTTTTTTCAGACGATAATTTAGTTGTTCCCAACCTAAGTAATATTGATACTATGATTGTTTAAGATATCTGCTTTTATGATTTGGATGTTTTTTTTTGTAAATAAAAAGGTGGAACCTTGTATTATATCATCAGTTTACAACTGTAAGTCGTTTGGCAACCACCTGTCCCACCACAGAAGGGAAACCAAGACAACTGGCTCCAAGTGATGATAATTCTATCATGGCTGTGGAATTGTTTGCAAAATTGTACAAAAGGATTTGAAACTAGGGTGTGCTTCATCGAGAGCCACCATTACTATGCTAACTATACAACTGTAAAAAAGATTTGAAACTATAATTGACATAAAATAGAGTCTAGGGTAGGCTACTTCAAGCCAAAGGGGAACCTAGGTGTCCATTAGAAGTGAAGGTTGGGAAAAACTTCTGCTTGCAAGTGGGGCAACTTGAAGACTTTGGGGCATTTGAGAAGGCCTCATATAGAAAATCTAAACATTGGTTGATGATCCTTTGTCCTTGCTCCTGCTCGTCCTGTCGTTGCTTGATATAAAAAAGGAGTTCGAGGTGCTCCTCAGCTAGATAATGGATGTTCTCTCCGCCTTCAGAAACTTTCTAGCTGGGAGGGATCTCCTCCTCTACAATGCAACCACCTTCCCACCGACGAGGCTGAAAGTCGAGGATGGAGGGAGAATCTTCCTTAAGCTCCAGGCTTGGGCCTAGTTGAGAAGAAGAGGGTGGCCCTGTATGCTGAAGAGGAGGTGGAGCCTCCCATTTATCCAATTTGAGGCTCAGAGGAATCTTTTCCCTTGAAGCGATGGCCAGTGAGAGAAGAGGCAACGGTTGAGAATGCATGGTGGGGGACGGGGTCTCCTCCTTTGGAGTGCATAGGGAGGTCTGGGTCTTGGGTGACAGAATTTCCAATTTTTGGGTGTGCATGGTGGACTGAGGGTTGCTGGTGTGAGTGCAGGGACGACTGAAGTGAGCAATTTGAGCTCGTTGGGAAGCTATGAGGCGATTGTCACGGGTGTAGGCATTTTTTTTTGCTTGCTCTCCTGGGCTTGTCTCTGTCCCATGGCATGGTGGAAAAAAGCAGAGGGGTGATGGAGGGGCAATGGTGGTCTGGGCAGGCGTAGAACGCACATAGAGAGTGGGTGGATAAGTTGGGAGGGTCGAGAGATACAGTGCTGGAATAGCTACTAGCAACGAGCAGGAGAATGAACGCGTAATGGGAAAATTTAACGCCGCTGAGGGCCATTGAAATATCTCCCATCGCCATTGAAGGCTAATAGGACTGGTTCAAGCTCTTAGTACCTGTGGTTTGGCTGGAGCGCTCATCCGAGTGCTTGCCCAAGTGCACTGAGTTAAGTGCCATCAAAGTTCGATGCATGGGGAGTTATATCCTTGGGGGTGGCGGCCTGGGACATTAAATCTCTTCGCCATATGTCCCATCCAGGTGTCCTCCCACTTTCACCTTGTGTCACCCCATCCAGGTTTTTATGATTTAGATGTTGATAAGGAGTTCATTTAACATTATTTTCCTGATCATGCGTGTAGTTTTTTCTTGGTTTAATTTTGGTATATGATTCTCTTCACACATTGATGTTGCTTGGTTAATTGATGAAATTCTATTAGTACGTACACTTGGAGTTCCCATCATTTGTACTTCAACATCCCTATATGTATTTTTTCAACTAGATTGGCATCTTCTTGAGCTGTGATGTGGGTTGGATCTGTATTTGTTCCTTTTTCCACAACTTGGATTTTTACTCCTGAGGACTTTGATGCTTCTTTCAGGATTTGTTCTAACTTGTTTTCCAACAACCTCTTATCATTCTTAAGATTCTTAATTTGCATTAGTGGGTTTTGATTATGATTTTTTAGAAGTGAATTTTCTTCATTATTTGATTTGTCGATATCTTTAATGTTTGGATTTTTAAGTTTCTCTTCTTTCAACTTTTTGATTTGTTCTAGTAGCCCTTGATTAAGTTTTTTCAAACAAGAATTTTCTTCATTTTTTTTCTGATAGGTTATTCTAGAGATTTTGATTCTCTTGTTCCAACTTCTAAAAGCATTGTTTTCTATCCTTTGACTTCTTCATCTATGTAATTAATTTTTTACTGTGGTCTTTTAAGCGAGAAATTTATTTGTTTTTATTCGAGATAACTTCGTCAAATTCTTGTTGCATCCTTGATATTGGATTTTGATTTTCTTTAAGGATCACCTTCGAAATATATTTAAAGTATTTTGATGAAGGTATTATCGATTTTAACCTCATAGTAGTGTCTTGAAATGTCATCATATCCTTCTTATAGGGAAACATCACAAACTTTTTCTCCACGTTTAAGATGAAGGTACCTAGATTTTTAAAGAACAATAACTCAAGAACGATTTTGATGCAGGAGCATCCTGCCTCCAAATTTCTTGTACATTCAAGGAGACCTAAGGGGTCTTGAGTTACCAAGGGAGTTGGTATCCTAAGTGTGTATTATTGTATTTTCCTATGTTTTAATTGATTCTAGGAGAGAGACATAGGATAGGGTTTGATAATGATAATGAGGATTTGAATTGTAATTGTTCTCGAATGTATGAGAACGTGAGTGATAATATAGGCCTATGTATATCTCTGTCTACAGGTTATACTTGCAGAGTTAGACCTGATATACAAAACACATGCTAAATATCATAAGGATCTATGCCATTGAAGAGATAAAACTCATTTATGAAAATGATCACTGAAAAGGATCGATGTTCTCTTTCGTTGTAGGCCTGTTGGTTGAAAGAGGCTACATGTATCGTCAATTGTTGGAGGAGTGAATCTGAACCGTCGGATTGAGAGGTTGATTCTTGATTGTGTTCAATTATAAGTCAAATGGAACAAGACCCTCCGATCATTGGAGAGCTGTGATCTAATGGTGAATATTAAACTGCATTCATAAATTGTGCCAAGGTCAACGTTGAACTGGGTTTGGGAAAGGTCTAACCGCCCGATGGGAGAAACCATGTGTCAAAGCCTTGTCTCATTGAATTTGGTCGAATGAGTTCTTAAACCCACCTATGACATCATTTCATTCCAATCATATAGACTAGATCTGAATAATTTGGGACTTTGTTAAGTTCTTTGTAATGTTTTTTTTAAGAAGCGAGATGAAATCGTAATCCTATGTACAAAGAGGGGAATTGTTGGTAGAAGCAATAGGTCAAATTGAGGCTTATAGGACTATAATAAATCCCTGTAGTAACAACATAATTTCATTCCAATTAGAGACATGGATAAGTAGAATTTTGAGAGCTCTATGGAGATTATAAAGGTTAAGGCTCAATTTCTTTATAGACTTGTGGAGCATCTTTGTAGTTAGATTGTGATGATTAACTGAGGATAACTGTAGAGACCTGGTAGGGGTCTCTATCAAGTGGTATCAGAGCAGGAATATTCCTACATACAACGAAGGTGAAGTGTAGATCTACGCATGTCAATGTTTTTATGCAAATAAGAATCGTTTAGATGCATGCAATTCCATGAGAAACTGGCCTTGATCGTATCATGACCAGTAGTGGTGGTTCTATTCACATAGACTTTGTAAAAGACAAACCCTGCATCATTATATTTTGAATTATGTTTTTATATATAGAGTAATTGTGGATATCAAGTAGTGGAAATTGACACATTCGTAGATTACAAGTCTATTGGGAATTCGATCTTAACTAGATCATGGATACATTGCTAGTGCGTTGGCAATTTCACAGAGGCCGAACTTGTAACCACATTGTAGCATAGATAAAGTCGTGAGCCAAAAATAGATCATTTGTTGAAGAGAAATGATAGTTTTCCAATCCAGGACTCATTATAAATTTTTATTAAAACTACGGGGTGAAAAGTCTGCATAGTGGAGTTCCTCAATAATCAAAATCGTGGTTAATAATGCCAGTGGTTTGTCTCTAACCTGTAGATTGTTTGAGGAAGTTTTTCAAGAGTTTTTCCTCTACTATTGGTAATGTTAAATCAACAAACCCCTGGTATAATGTAGAATTGGATGTTGTGAGAACTATCTAGAAGATTGTATAAGACAAAGAAATGAAGATTGCATATCTACCACATAAGATTGTAGTAGGCATAGACATGTGGACAAGGATAATTCAAAGTGAAGAACATCATGCATATAGAGGCAAAGGATTGAAGAGATAGTCGATGGTCTTGAGGAGAATTTCCTTGAAGAAGAAACAAACCAGGTGTGCTCTTGAATGCAATTGACGAGATATTGGATACAAAGGATTGGAGAAGATCCATTCAAGGTTGAAGCAGATTGAAGGAAATGGTAGTAGCAGATAAGAAACAATTGTGTTCTTGAAGAGGAAGAGCATGCAATGGCTCTTAGAGAGTGGAAAAGCAGAGTGGCAAGGAACCTTGAGGATCCAACTGAAGGTTGGACAAGGAGGACAAAGGAGTGTTCTCAAAGGAAGTGGAGAACTGCATAAGCCTAAAGGAGCAAAGGAGTTTCTCAAAGGTGGTTCCAGAGGCAGAGAAACAAAGGATACCAATAGGTCAGGTTCATAGGGAAGCTTGGATTGTTAAGAAGGCATGTATGGAGACTTGTGAAGAGGAGGCTTGAGTACAGTCCACATGTGAACAAGGTGGAGTTCATGAGAGGAGATGGAGACAATGTCTATTGATAGTCATTGCATAGATTCAAAGGGAAGCCACAACAAAGGAAAGGATGCAAGGAAGATGACATGTGAAAAAGGATGAGTTCAAAGGATTATGACAGATAAATGAATCAGATAAAGGAGATACTCATTATCTTAGGAATGATACTACAAAGCAAGATGGAAGAGAAATAGACAAATGGATGGAATGTGAAGAAGAAATTCAAGTGGCCAATGATGCAGTTGTATGCGAAGAAGTTGAGAGAAATCTTAGAGGAACTGAACCAAATAATAAATGCTTGGATGCACAAGGAGAAACTCAAAGGAGCTGAGTCTAGATGGAGGCCATTGATAGAACAAGGAATTCACTATTGTGAACCAAAGCAAGGTAACTTCCTTGGAGAGGATGATGTTGAGAGGAGATCTATTGATGATCTTACCAGATGTTTAATGGACATTGAAGATTGGAGACTTGCATGAAGTCTCATGAACTCTTTGGAGGGTTCAGATCAATAAGTGAATATGCTAACAGGAGGACCAGATGAGGCTGAAAAGAAAAATATTTTAAAATGTGATATTTTGTGTGTGATTGCAAGTTTAACATGTGGAGCTGTCAAAGCAAAAAAGTAAAAAAGAGAAATGAACAAAAACATTTCAAGAAGGAAGGATCGAAATTGCATTTTGATGGAGAATGAGGCAAGAGTGTCTTAAAAGGGCAGCCAAGAGGAACACCATACACCACTGAACAAGGAGATTGTTGAGAAGAATTTTGTTGCTAAAAACAAAGGATATTTGGCTCATGAAGATAGCCAAAGGAGAGAAGAAGTGAAGAATTCTCAAGAAATGCTTAACAAGTGGAAAGAAGAGATTGAATTATTGGAAAGATTGTTGGATAATCAAGATTCCATAAGGAAAGAAAATGCAACCATGGGAAAGGAATGTTCACACATGCCTAATCATGATATTTTTTTAAATTTTCTGTTTAATTTAAAGGATGTAGGCATAGAGGAAAGTGATGAACATAGTGGAATTGTACTTAAATTATTCCCTAAGGATGAATTTGAACCTCAACTTCAACATTCAGAGTTAATAAATATTGAAGATGAGATGAGATTTTTGGAGGAAAGGCTTACAAAGGATTCAAATGGTGAAGACTGCAGAGGAATTGCAGATTTAGAGGAACAGATTGAAGTGTCAAATTGCAATAGCACAAGTGAAAATCAAAGTAAGAATCCCAAAGATATAAATAAAGAGGGGATGCAACAAATAGTGGACAACAACAAAACTCAGCAAAAGAGCAGCAACAAAGTGCAAATTTTGTACCAACAAGAGGATAAGCTGGACATGGAGGTTGAAGTGATGAGGAAGTTGATGTTGAAGGTATTTGAAAAGAGTCAGACAACAACAAGGAAAATGAACAACAATAAGAGGCAAGTGACAAAGGAAAATTATGAAATCAAGGCCAGTGGGTCATTGCAAAATAAAGTATCGAAGCAAGGAAGATTGCAAGCAACAATAAGGTAGTAGAAAAACAATGAAGCAATTGGAAAGCTTCAACACAAAGTTTGGGACCCTGGAGGATTGTAATAGTTAAAGACTCATGATCAGGAGATCATGAATATTTTCTTACCTAGGGAGTCTGATGAAGGAGCATCCTGCCTCCAAATTTCTTGTACATTCAAGGAGATCTAAGGGGTCTTGAGTTACCAAGGGAGTTAGTCTCCTGAGTGTGTATTATTATATTTTCCTATGTTTTAATTGATTATAGGAGAGAGACATAGGATATGGGCTGATAATGATAATGATGATTTGAATTGTAATTATTCTCAAATGTATCAGAACATGAGTGAGTGAGAGATCCTAGGATAGTTGTAGATCTTTTGAGGATTTGAGATCCTAGAATTAGGGATTTTTAGAGGATCTTGTGGATCTTAGAATATCCTTACAGATTTTGGTTGAGGATATGGTGGATCTAGACATAGGATATGGGCTGATAATGATAATGATGATTTGAATTGTAATTATTCTCAAATGTATCAGAACATGAGTGAGTGAGAGATCCTAGGATAGTTGTAGATCTTTTGAGGATTTGAGATCCTAGAATTAGGGATTTTTAGAGGATCTTGTGGATCTTAGAATATCCTTACAGATTTTGGTTGAGGATATGGTGGATCTGAACCACTGCCAAAGGTCCCTTTGTGTTAAGATGTAAGGATTGAAGGCATTCAAGGTTATCCACAAAAAGGTAAATATGGCTAAAGTGAGGATTGGCCATTCATGTGTAATAAGGCCAAAGGTAGAGAGATAAGCCAATTGTGAGTAACTAGGCCATGAAGGAAGACTTATTGATAATGATCTAGGTCAGAGAAGGCATTCCAAAGCCTTATGTAACCTTTGTACAATTTATTTGCATTGAATTAATAGAGGAAGGAAGCTCTATTTTTGAGCTTAGCCTGAAAGCGTATTCTGTTCATTTATGTGAGGAACATGTTATTGGGAATGTTAAGTCCTGTTTGTATGCATGAAGGAACCCTAAGTCATCACAAACACTTAGTTATGAAATCTCTATACACCAGGTTGGATATATGTGTTATGGATATCGTGATAATATAGGCCTCTGCATATCTCTGTCTACAGGTTATACTTGCATAGTTAGACCCGATCTACAGAAAAAAGGCTAAATATCATAAGGATCTGTGCCATTGAAGAGAGAAAACTCATTTATGAACAACAATAACTGAAAATGATCGATGTTCTCTCTCGTTGCAGGCGTGTCGGTTGAAAGAGGCTACAGATAATGTCGATCATCGGAGGAGTGAATCCGAACCATCGTATTGCGAGGTCGATGCTTGATTGGGTTCAATTATAAGTCAAATGGAACATGACCCTATGATCATTGGAGAGTTGTGATTGAATGGTGAATATTAAATCACATTCATAAATTGTGCCAAGGTCAACATTGAACTGGGTTTGGGAAGGTGTAACTTCCTGATGGGAGAAGCCACGTGTCAAAGCATTATCTCGTCACATTTGGTCAAACATGTTCTTAAACCCACCTATGAAATGATTTCATTCTAATCATATAGACCAGATTTGAAGAATTTGGGACTTTGCTAAGTTCTTTGTAATGTTTTTTTTAAGAAGCGAGATGAAATCGTAATCCTGTGTATAAAGAGGGGAATTTTTGGTAGAAGCAATAGGTCAAATTGAGGCTTATAGGATTGTAATAAATCCATGTAGTGACAACGTTATTTTATTCCAATTAGAGACATGGATAAATATAATTTTGAGAGCTCTGTGGAGATTATAAAGATTAAGGGACAGTCTCTTTGTAGACTTGTGGAGCAACTTTGTAGTTAGATTGTGCTTCTTACCGAGGAGAATTGTAGAGACTTGGTAGGGGTCTCTATCAAATTTCATTTTCTTTTTTATACATAGTTGTAACATTGAATTGATTCATACAATCATATTCATCAATTGTCACTTGTAACTCCTTAATTTGAAAAATATCTTCCTTTTCAATTATATTTGGCTCTGAAATTAATAATTGATTTGCCAAATCAATCTTAATGCAATTTTCATTATGGTCCAAACTAATAACCGTGTTAACCTCTCTTCCTTGAATACTCCCCTTTAGTGTAGAAAACCGGTAACATGAAATATAACAACTTTCATAAGAAAAGCTTCCTTTTCCCTTGTTGTTAGGATCCATTTGATTTTGTCGATAATTTATGATAACTAATTCTTTGATTACGATGTTTATATAACCCTTCCTTTTTTCAAAAGGATTAAATAATTCCCTTACAAAAATTTCTTCAACAACTTCCTTGAAAACAAAAAATTCCTTGCATTCCTCTTATCGCTTTCATGTCTTTATAATTTCTTTAATACTTTACATTTGAAGATATATCTATATATCTATATATATATATTGATGTAAAAATAAACCTTTATCAATTAATTTTATTTTCACAAAAGTTAAATACACCTTTATGTATCTTAACTTCTAATGTCAAATTAAAAGACACTATTTAACCTGTACAAACACATCTTAATGAAGAGGTGTATGGATCAAACACAATTAATTGCATGGAGTGTACGAGCTATGCTTGAGATGGTTGCATGGATCAGTTAATTGTATAGATGATACAGTCAATTTGCAGAATATCCAATGTCAACAATTAAATTGACAGTGGTAGAAATTAAATTGATGGTTGTACGATACACAAGTATGGACGAGCGAATTTCAAAAGATGGTATGCAGAACCCTGCTGTATGGATGGTAGGAATAATGGTTGGCTAGTGCTGTACATATGGTGGTACATGTTTTAAAATTCAACGGCTCTTGCATGGTGGCGGCCTATGTAGGAATCAAATCGTACTATGGGTGTACATATTAGGGAGGATGACTGTACGATGGGGTTTCTAGTGAATTTGGTGGATGAAATCAAGCGACAGGTGTACGAACGACTGAACTATGAATTGGTTGTACAAACTGTCCAAAATTTGTGCTTCAATTCAATTATGTACGGACATGTTACAATTGAATCTCAATTAAATATTGTATAGTTGCATTTTTTCAGTGTACGATATTGAATTTAAATTGTATAGCGTTGGCTGTACGAAACAATGAAAATTTTCAACCATATTTTCTGCCTTCCTCCAATAATTCTAAGTGTGTGCGCACACACACACACACAAATATATATATACTCCTTTAAACGACCTAGAAACAAAATGATCTTTTATGTCTTCTTAATTTGTCTTCTTGTCAATTCTAGTTATGTTTTTCATATTTACAGTGGAAATTCCTTCAACATAAATTATGAGAATGGTCAAAATCCAATAGATATGTTTCCAAGGGAAAACGAAATTTGACCAAAGGTCTTGTGGCAAAAAGACAATATCAGACGTCGTTTTGATACCAAATGTGCTGAACCAACTCGGTTCATACACGAAATGTCCAAAATACTTGG
>SNQJ01S0005603.1:280141-322041 GCA_010110895.2 Picea sitchensis
TAACGATCTGGCAACGACTTGAGAATGAGGGCCATATATATACCCATGCAGGGGTTCCCTTTCATGAATAGATGCAACTCTTGATAATGAGGTCTCTCTTCATTAGTAATTAGTAATTAGTAATTACTCATTTATTGATTATTCATTTATATATTTATATTATATATTTGTGTTCATAACATATTGATTGGGTAGCTAGTCCAATCGTCATCTCCAACTCATGAGAATGCACTTCCTCATGCCCGAACTTAGTCTTTTTTGTTGCATCTCCATCACTTCGTCCAAATCCAAAGACTAAGGCAAGTGTACACCCTTTCCTCATTGCAACCACATCCAGTCTTCGTCAAAGAGATCATTCACAATGTCTAACTTCGAACCTACTGGCACATCCATACTCTTGACCCCGTTTTCATGATGTTGTTCTCCGCCAAGTCATGAACTATTTGAATGACCAGTCCAACCATTACATTCCTTGTGTCTGCACACCCTCATGCACAAACTAGTCCCTTCCTTCCACAATTTAGTCCATCAAGACAACAACATTAGACTAAGGCAAGGTCACCCTTCACCTTGCTGCACTATGAACTCACCCCAATTTTTTTTTTATTTGTGACAACTTGACTCCACTGTCCACCTCATGAAACAATTATCAAATCTTCTACACACAGTCCACATCAAATCCAAGTCTGCAAAGAGTCAAGGGAAATCTCCATGAATATGATCTCCACACATAAAACCAACTTTTCCCTTGTGACTCAATCTTGCGATGAAGTCCACAAGTCTAGCTTCCTTTACCAAATTCTCCCCATCTTCATTTGCATATTTGGATATGAAACATCCAATCTGCACCAAGAACTACACATCCAAACTTCCTTTTCCCCACTACTTCATCACCCACCGATGTTCATGCGTCTACCTCTCTATGCATTGGAATGGTTAGGCTTCATCCTCAACCATGCTTCCCAGAGTAGAAGAAATTCTCATGCCCAAGTAATCTCTTCATGCTACAATATTCCTATCCACACAAACCTCCAAACCAAGGAAATTCCTCAACTCACCTCCTTCCATCGAGTCACCTCTTGCAACTCAACATTCACGATGAGTGTGGCCCATGCACCCACACTCCCCAAACGTCCCAATGAATAGTCCAAAGTGTTCCAAGTATAGTAAATCAACTCAAATAATTTCCATTCCATGGCACATCTGAGCCAATACTTATGCCAACCTCAACCAACAACCCTCTTGGATCTCTGAGTCATCACAAAATCATCTGCAAGTCACTGAGGTACGATCTGCCTCAGCCAATGTCCCATACCAAAGGTGAGAAAACACCACCCAGGTCACTTGGGTTGTGTTTTTCCCAGTCAAATTAACTGCCAACAATTCTTGGTCGACTTCTTTGCTATCTCTATCCATATTCTAGAACAAAACTACCTTGCACCTCCTGCAAGCATCTAAACACTTAGGAAATGCAAGAACTCAAAACCAACCATACCTTTCCAACTACATTCTTAACTTCACCCATGGTTAAAGTCTTATGTCCCGGACCTTCACTTTCCCAAGCCACCAACTCACCACATGAAATCCCCTCAATCATCGTGTGTAGCTCCACAAACCTGCATAGCACCTTCGTTGTGATAAAAGGTTGAGTCCATGTATCCACTTCAAAAATACATCTAAGTCCCAAAATTCCTGTGCAATTGGCCAAACTCATCTCCAATGTCCTGCCATTTATGCACCTTGACTGCTTCTACTTCAAGGCACCATGCAAATAATGCTCGACTACTAAGTCATATTGTTGTTAACCGGCATGCGTAAATCTGCAAAGAGTCACCTCATCCAAAGGATTCGGTCGACCCACTCATCCAACAACCTAGCTCAACTCAACTGCTATTCTCAAGGATGTACGACAAAAATATGTCATGATGAAAATGTGCCCAACCAATTGCCTTGTTGTGAAGCTTCTCTAGGTCACATCAAGTCGTCCAACTCACTCAAGTGCTTCAACTTGTYGCAACCCAAAATTTCTCTCCTTTGTGATCACTTATGCGGTCAGATCTATGACAAGTCCTACRTTTGTTCACCTTTCCCAAGTGCTCGGTTCACCCCATGAACTATGTGCTTGTCTTCTGAAAGTGTGCGCACAGGTCTGGTACTTACTTATGTCATAAATAAAACAAACCAAGTCTACGCCCAGACWAWCTCTGCAAAAGGTTAGTCCACCTTGTTGAACCTTCACTAAGTTTGTGCCCATACTGTCTTTGTGATCAAATCTATGACAAGTCTTGYGATGAACTCTGCGACGAGTTCTGCGACCACCCACCCTGCACAAGTGCTTCGTTTCACCACAAATCCTGCTCTCAGTCTATACAAGGGGTGTGCCTATATCAGACTTCCACCTTAATGTCAACTAGAACCTATGTCGTAAGTTTGATGCAAAGTCTCTGCGATGAACCAATTCACTCCACTAAAATTTTCACGAAGTCTGCAAATGTTCCCACTGAATTGTCTTCTCAAAGAACTGTGAAACCAACTAAAGTGCACCTCAACACCATCGTTTTGACTATGGTAGCAGTGAAGATCCAAATATACTATGATACCATCTATCATTGAGATAACGGTGAAGAGCTCACCAACCCTTCTTCAAAATCTACGATGAACAAGCTCTGATACCATTTGTCATGACCTCATAGGATGCCTGCCTGAATCTTGCAATTGTGCACCTCTTGAGGGAGTGCGACACCGTGATGATCCTCACTTGGTTTCTTGGAAACAACAAGGATACTTTGTCCAGAATACACCTCTTCACCTAGAGCATACCATACTCCGTTCTAGGCTACGGGCGATGCATAGTCCTACTCTAGTGCAACTCACTTGTATACTTAGATGATTTGTTAACAACTTTAACACTTATTCATTTAAGCACACATCCATGAAATGAAGATAACACTTGCGAAAAAAACAAGAGACACACATATATAGTGCAGGCAGTACAAGACATGCCTAATGCCCAACTAAGTATTATTATTGTGAAACAATTACAATATGAGTAATATCATCTTGGTTTACAACTTGGTAGAGTCACATGACTCTCCTCACCTCACCAAGACAATCATACACGTATTCGTCACAACAAGACTCATTTGTCGTAAAAAATTTCGCAACTCTTGCGATGCACCCCAGGTTTTCACCCACCATAGACTCACCATCTCTTCTCTATCGCAAGGCTTCACACAGACCTACGGTTCTGTCTCATAGCATGCCTCACCTAGATCCATGACAAGACTTCCCCAAATACAAATTCACCCTACCTTCTGCTAGAATCAAGCCAAATAAGGTCACCCCAACTTTGTCCACAAAATCGCCTCAAGGAAACACAAGTCCTACCATGTCAAGTGACTTTCCCCCTTGAGAGAGCTCATCCCTCCTTGTTCCAATTTGTCGTAGAACCTTGGAGCTGATATTTCTCACTTGCCCTCTGCCTTCTTGGTTATGAACCCTTTTTCTTTTATATGGACTCTAAATGTCACCTTCGCAAATCATCTCATCCTTTGGGTGTGTCGTTCCCCTTCATGGACTAACATTCCAAAACAAAATGAAACACCCCTTCATGGACCATGTGCCCAAATGAACCCATGCTCTTATCAACCTTCACATCCCTTGGGACCATCGTGCCCCAAACTCTTGGGTGCACCCCTTATCTTGGTTGCTTCCACCCCATGCTTCGACTCATGCTTGGGCAAGCCCCTTGGTGTGTTCATGTTCCCAAGGTGCCCACTTTCCCAACTAGTGCGACTCTTAGGCGCTGAAGCAACCCCAAATTCCATCTCCTTGAGGACTTGGGCGAGGGTTCCCACACCCTTCTAGCCGAGTACCTTACAATTCTTACCAATGTATTCTTAATTTTCTTCACATGGAAAAACATCTCCCTCACTAATTCCAAGGAAATTTGATCAAAAACATAAATACACTTCCTCTCTTTAGTCAAGGGTTTGTTTTCAATAATTTTACCCTTTCCACATGGACAAATTTCCATTGAGTCATAAATAATACTTTTTCATCAACATCCAATGCTCCTTCTAACTCTTTATCTTGGAACTTCTAAAACTGGACTTTGAAGAGTTATTTTCTAACTCTACACCCACAATTGAACTTGGGATTTAATGTCCAACAATTATCCTTGTCACGACCATCCTTTTTGCAATGATTATGACGTATAGTATTCTTCTATGTGGCATTGACCAAATTATTTTTCCTTGTCCACTGCCTCCCTTTTCCTTCGCGATTCTTCTTGCTTTTGTTATGGAAGAACATATATCATAATTAAATGACTTATTTCCATGCTAGCCTTGTATGCACATGGTTTTCTTGCAAGAATCATCAAGAGTCACGACCTAAAAAAGATCCACCTCCATTTTTATGTAGCTATACATACCATTCTTATACTCCATCATCACCTTCCTGTTAGACCTGTCAATATCCAATTGGATGCACTTCTCTTTAAACTCTGTTGTATATTCTTGAACTCATTGGCCTTGTCTTTCTCTGAGATAATGACATTTGAATTCATGTTCTCCTTCATACCCCATATAATAGAATTGGCTACTAATAAGAGTCTTGAACTCCTCCGAATCTACAACTTGTTTTTACTTGGTAAAATGCCTCTCTTGGCACAAATTTTCCCATCATAGTAGTTCATAACCCTGCACCTTTAGTTGAGATAAATATATCTTCTCAGCATATGTGAACCTACAATAGTTGAAATAGACCTATGATTGTCTCAATCGATTTCTTAGTTGATCACGATCCATCTAGCCATTATAAAGATTAATCACCACCTTAGCTTTGAGTTTGAATAGGATCTTGGAACTTTAGGAATCATCTTCCCAATGAGAAGCCTTATATTGGTTTGTCTTAGGACTATTTGGTTTCTCCTTTTCACCTCTAGATGATTCCATTTCTCCATTCTTACTCTCGTTGACGATCACCTGAACCAATATTTATAACAGTTCTGCAATACCTTCTACCCATGAATCCAAGACCCAAAACCTTGCATTGCCTTTGTGTACATCACAATCATATGCCATTATAGGTTATTTTGTAGCCAAAGTGAGTTAATTCAAGCGATAAATGTCTTTTCACTCAATGGATAACCAAGTTCGGTTTTCATCATACACTTAGGAAAACAAGAATAATGCTTTGATACCAAATTGATTTGTATTCCAGTGGGAAAGTCAACATTTCCCAATGTATCTACACTACAAATTTATAGACTTAAATAAATGGTTTCTTTGTTCCCGTGAATACCGTGCTATGATTTTTTCCCCTTATTTAAGCAAAAAACAACAAAACACAAAAACAAAGATAAGACAATTACGTACACACCATTCGTCACACATAACACCCATATGTTTACTAAAGAACCCTCATGGGTTAGAAACCCTAGGTTCAATTAAATGAGGTTGTTGGGTCAACAAATGCTTACAAATTGCAATTCACAACTCCTATATGAATTCCTATTCATAGGGCCACAATTACTATGGTTGGAATCCTATAAATAAAGTTCTAATGCTTTCCTTCTCCTTCACTCAACAACTCTCCCAACAATTTTGAAACTTATTTCTATTTGTAGTTTGCCTTTAAGTAGGTCATGTCTAGTATTTAGTTATCAAAAAATGGTTTGAGACCTGCCTCTTCAATGAAAAAATGATTTGACTTCCTGGTAATTGTTTCCAATTGTCTAGTTGACAAGCTCTCATAACCAATTTTCACATAAACAACCATGTCACTAACCTGTCTCTAATTTGTAAAACTCTACTAACAAGGAATCCCATCGACCACTCCATTGAGATCAATCCAATAGCCCAACTATTTGTGTCTTCACCCTTGTTGATAATATGCTCACACTAGTCTATTGTGATCTATTCAACCATAGACTAATCAGTTTTCTAGACGATCAAGTTTGGTCAGTTCTCCTTAAGTCGAATTTACCTAGTCAATATTTCTGAACTGACTCTACCTAGTTGATCCTTAATCCAATCCAAGTTTTGGAACAAATGGACTAAAGTTAAAAAGAAAGAAAAAAAGAAAGTAAAGTAACACTCTTAGCGATGCTTCAACTTCAAAGGATCATCCATATTAGGAATCAATGATGTTATTTAGTACGAGAGGTTTCAATCCTTCAAGGAAATCCTCTCTGTCAAGAAGGAACAAAAATTGAAGAAACCTAAGAAGACTTACACTTAGCTGTTAGATGACCCCGGGAGATTGAAAGAATTAATATCTAACAAGACATATTAAGGCTAGGCATGGTCATTTGTTGTGAGTTTTAATCAATCAATAGGTATGGCTTGGGTGTTGTAATTGTAGCCCCCTTTTTTAAATAGAAAAAGAGGATTTGTTAGTGTTAAAAAAAAACTTTATACAATAAGAAGAATAATATATGATTCAAAAAATGTGGCTCATAAGCTTAAGTAATTTCAAAATTTAGGATAAATGAATGCTGATAAGATGTAATGCAAATATGTTTGATTTCATAACAATATAAAAGATCCAAATCAAAGGGACCAAGAGTGGAATGGAAGATATAATGAAAAACAAGGGATAAACTAAGGAAAAACACGATAAATGAACAACTCCTAATATGAATATCCATTAATCATAAAAGTGATACACTCCTCTTCTCCCTAGCCTTGGAATCGGTTAATTATATATTTCCCAAGATTTTAAAGTTAAGTGTAATTATTTGTGCTAATGGAGAGAAGAAATTACTAGAAAATACACAATATGATAGTTTTGAGAAATTCCACATAAGTTCGGAAGTGTTTGAGAGACTTAACTAAAGCGTAAGCTTATTTTTTTGTAATCGTGTAATTCAGTTTTGCGTCCCTAAGATTCTTACTCGTGAAAGTTATTGGTTTTTCATCCCCTTGATGATGTTTTTGCAACAACACACCTGCAATGGTATCTTTCTAAGAAAAAGAGAAAATGATGAAGTCCCTGGAAAATTTCGGGCTAACTAAGATCGGTGCGACAATTATTGCCTCCTTAATATATTCGAAAGACAACCTACCTTCACTTTCCCACTCACAACGGGTGTCCTTTTATAGTAACTTGTTAAGGGGTTTAACAATTTTGGCAAAGTTTGGGTTGAATCTCCTGATAAAGTTAATTTGGCCGAAGAAAGATTGCAAGGATTTCTTATCTTTAGGAACATGGATTTTCTCGATGGCTCAAACCCTGACAGGATCTATCGTGATTCCATATTTAGAAATGATGTGTCTCAGTAACTTACCCTTGTCAACACAAAAAAATGATTTCTTAGGGTTGAGAGAAATGACATATTCCCTACATCTTTGGAAGATAGTTCTTAAGTGGTGAATGTGTTGTTCCATATTTTTAGAAATGGCGGTCATATAATCTTGATATATCTCTATGAGATTTCCGATTAGATCTCTGAAAGCATAGTCCATGGCTCGTTGAAAAATATCCCCTATGTTTGTGAGCCCAAAAGGCATTCGTAAATACTTATAGGTTCCCCAAGGGTGGTAAAAGCAGTTTTGACTTGATCATCCTCTAACAAGACTTGATTATGCCCTGAGAAACCATCAAGCATAGACATCATCTCTGCACTGGTTACCCTTGGTTTAAGTATCTGAAATCTACACATATCCTGATTTCACCATTCTTCTTCCTTACAATAACTGGATTAGACACCCATGATGAATATCTAATCGGTTCAATTATTCCCACCTCAACCATCTTTTGTAACTCCTTCTATACTTGTGGGGCGACCTTTGGGTTCATCTATATGGGTTTATGTCTAAAAGGATTCTTTCCATCAATGAGGGGAACAACATGTTGTATAACATCTTCCCGGTAGGCCTTTAGATATTCGTAAGACCAAGTGAAAACATCCTTGAATTCTCTTATAAGTGTAGTAAGATTTTCCCTCTCACCAACCGTTGTTCCTTTACCAAATTTGATTAATTTCGGGGATAACTCAGTTCCAATGTTGTATTCAATAATCTTGTCCATGATTTTGTTCGAAGGTTTCCCTTTATACATATCATTTCCGTCAAATAGGTTTTCTAAAGGAATAATTCCTTTGGGTAGGGCCCATCGGCCATATCGATGATATTGATACTTTCCTTCTCAACCAATCAGTTTATTCGAGTTTTAGAGAAATCTCCCTCATTCTGTAGAAAATGAAGAAGTTGACTATCATTTTCAAAAACTTGCCAATGTTCCAAGTTGTCAGGTAACAAAGGTTTGAAGTTTACTTCCACCTTGTAGTAGCCGATTTCTTTGGAAAGTTGTAAGTTCAAAGTGGACACAACAAGATTGTCTACCAAGTGATTTTCTTCCTTAGAGATGGCCTCAATGGAAAATTTTTCAAACCTTTTTATGGCATCCCAAACAACATCTCTGTATGGTTTTAACCTTGGTTTTTTTGCAACAAACTTCTTATTGACTTGTGAAACAATTAGGTCGGAATCCCCTTTCACATGCAGGTTCTTGATGTTCATATTGATGGCCACATTGATGCCCATGATAAGGGATTCGTACTCAACAATGTTGTTTGTGCAGTCAAACTCAAGTATGTATGAAAAAAGGGTTGTCTCATTATCTGGTGACCTTAAGACTATTCCTACACATGAGCCCGTGCTTGAGTGTGCACCATTAAAATCCAGGCCCCGAGATCCTTCTTTTCTTTCTTCATCAATAAAGGGGGAATTTACCAAAATAAACGTGTTGTCTATTCCTTATTCACGAATCTGATGGTTTACGTTGACATGACCCACAATACTTTCATATTTGGTCCTGTCTTGGAGAGACACTTGCTCGTTACCTTTGTTGATTTGAACCCTCGTTTTGTTGAGAGGTTCTGCAAGAATTTGTTGAAAGTATTGTGAGAATTTTACTTCAGCCTGCTCTGTGGTTTGCTTCTTTTCCAATTCCAAGATCTCATTTGGTGGGAAAGGTGCTTTTCCTAATGTTACATCTCTCTCTTATTATAAAATATTGACCATGAGACATGATGCACTTTCATATTCTTTCTCTCATTCCTCTCGTAGGTAAGCTATGGTGTCCGAGGGAAGTTTTGGTGAGACAAAGTTATCAATCTGATTAATCTAAAGAGTCTCTTTGGGGATATGTTCTTCTTGTATGAGATAGGTAGATAAGTTTTCTTTGATTTCACATGCTCTCTCCTGGGCCTCAAACAAAGTGGTAGGACGTCTCCTAATCAGGGCCCCATACAAATCTTTCATAGTTGATATGTATAACTTGAGAATGGAAACTTTGGGAGGTTTTAGCTACCGGGGAAAACATCTTACGAGGGGTTTAAACCTTTCATTCAAATCCTTTATATCTTCCCCAGATTTTATTTTGCATTTGTGGAGCTGATTCTACAAGGATTGGTAATCTCTGTTTTTTCCAAATATTTTGGTGATAAGTTCTTGAAAGAAATTCCAATTTGTGATTGTTCCTAGGAAAATGTTATCAAACCAATCCTTGACCATTGCAACAAAAGTGTAAGAGAAAAGTTTCATCAGGATATCCTCATGTTGGTCATAAGATTCTAAACTACGCAGGAAAATATACAAGTGATCTTTCAGAGAAGAAATTTCTTCTCCTGAAAAGATGGTTCACCATTCTTTGAAGTCTTTTGGGAGTTTATGAGGGGATCCATGGATCTTTGTTATGTCCAAAGGTTTGTGTGCCTCTTTGTTTTTAAGGCTCCAATTAATTCTTAGTGAGGTGGGTATGGGTGAAGGCAGAGGTGTGGAAATAATCGATGAGGATGAAGGGGTAGACTAGGTAGAAGAGAGATTACGAGGGACGAGGGATTTTGGGCAACTAGGACCTTTAGGTGGTTCTTTACAACCCTTGGAGGGTTTGTTGGACACACACTTCTTTGGTGGCATGGTGGAGTAGATAGACGTGAGATGTTTCCTTCTTTGGTAAACCTTAGAAGGCTTGAACCTCATAGAGGAAAATGTTTGGGGAAATAAGGATTCTAAAAAGGTGGAGTCACCAGATGAGCTTCAAGATGAGATCACCAAGTAAAACGGAAATGGAACATCCCTTAGGTGGAGTTACTAGGAAATGTAAGGGAAAGGATTTTGGGTAGCTTACTAAAGTGTCGTTAGGGTATGAAGAAGATTCAAAATATTCCATGGCAACAATGCCAAAATGTTATAGCACAAGTAGTAGGCCGGGAAAATACCGAACCAACTGTTGATGGGTCCTAGATCCATTTAACTCAACTGCAGGAACCAAACCTGCCACCAAGGCCCAATTAGACTCTACAACATTTAATAGTTTAATGGTTCTCCAGATCTTGTGATCCGACCAATTAATTGATGGAATTTACGTTTACTTGTGAATGCGTCTCCTTCAGTTTGAACTTTCTCTTAGGTGGGACTGATATAAGATGGAAGTCGGTATAAAACAACTAGGTAACAAAATAGGAACAAGTTTGGGATAACCCTTTACTCTAGCATGCAGGCGGTGATCGTCTACCACATGCTTAGTACTAATACGTTAACCATGTGAGTATTCCAATTACTCACTGAGATACAAATTATCAGAAAGAAAACATACATGTGATAAACAATGGAAAGTAAAATAATTCACTCAACTCTAATAATCAATCACATAATAACACAAAAGATTTATTTTCATTATTAAATAAAGAACTGTAAAACATTGCATCATATAACTTATCAATAGATTTAATAGCTCTTACTTGTTACTGCATCCATTCATGAGACAAAATAGGAAATAGTTCTTCTCCACATCCAATCATACATGCATTTGATGAAAACATAAACTTGTCTCTGGTCCAGAAGGACTTCTCAATTAAAGGCAGCTTCGAAATAGTTCTTAACAAAACAAAAAATGAGAGTTTCTTGCAACAACCATCGACCCTTAACTAATCGATCGATGCTCTTATTTATAACATAAATTTAACTAAAATAACAACTAAAGTGCATATAAGCAAAACAAAATTCGCCACATGGCATTCTTTCTGTCAGTTTTTCTAAGAGTCATCTCAAGATATCACTTAAGAGGGTGACTCTTCTCGTACTTCGACCACTTGATGAATAGATCCTCGCACGTGTTGGCGTATGTGAATCTATATTGTTCCATCGGGGTCGAGTGAATCTTTCTGATCTCTACCGCATGTGCCCGATACTTGACTATTCTGGCACTTAACTATTGCAGCATAGCCTAAGATTTGAACGGGTGTTCCATAAACTGTCGCACCTGACCTTGCGCCGTTTCTGTCACCTTTGCTATTTCTCCAACCCATAACGAGTCTTACTCGGTGTGCGATTTGACTATGTCACACAAGTTGACAAAGTCATCGGGCATGCCAAACTCGAGGAGTCTGATATCCTTCATTTCCTTGTTGAATTTGACCCAACTCTTCTCACACTTGGCCCATTTTTCCTGAATCTCCCGATGAGGCTCATGAGCCATTTTTTCCCAATACTCGGTCGATTTCTTAATGCGGTCGATGCTGCTTTCTGTTAACACCCGGATACCGTGCTCTTTGGCGTCTTGGCCCTTTTGCACCGTGTTGATATACTCAATTCTTTCCACGGCCTGTTGTGCTTTCTCGTACCACCTCTCCATATCTTTGCACATTGCAAGTGCCACTAGGGTGTCTTCCTGAAGCTCGGTTATGCTTGCAGTGAATAGGTTCCGTTCATCCGTAAACTTACAGTAGGCCTCCTTGAATTCTCTCCTTAGGTACACTACGACATGTGTGGTATCCTGATAGTATTTCGCCAAGTGGTTCAAATGTTCTAGTTCCTTCAGGGCAGCGACCAACTCCTCTTCATCTCTTTTAGCTCTATCCAGGGTGGCATCTGTGATTTCCATCCCTGTACTGATGAGTTCAGACGTCTTAGCATGCTCTATGTTTATTAGATGTTCCTCTGTAGTGATGAGGATGGAGTGATCTAAAGTGATCTTCCTCTTCTTGGTGGTCCTCTAGACGATAGCCTTCCTTTTCCGATCATAAGCTATGGCATGTATGTCAGCTACTTTGTCCACAGGTTTGGGGATTTGCTAATCTCCCCAGGTGAGTGTATTTCCTAGACTTTCGATGGCATATACTTTTTCAAGATTGGGTTCTTGAACTTCCTCATTGTGCTCCGAAGGCCCGACTTCTGTCTGTCGCTCATCGGGGGTTTGAGTACCGATTGAAATAGAGGCGTCCAGGATAGGCTCGGTACTTACTTGTTCATCATCCATTAAGATGTCGATTTCCTGTCGTGGGGCTTCTTGCTTTGGCTCATTCGACCTTGGCTCGCCCTTCAGACTATCTGCTTGGATCTCCAATGCATCGAGCAACTGAGTGTCTAGGACGCTCTCGAATTCTTGTTCTCTCTGTGGAACCTCCTGAATTTGGGTGTCGGGAATAGGGGAAGATGTCTTCTTTGGTCTCTTTTCTTCTTCTATATGCACAAGGGTCACAAGAGATACTCTTGGGATTACTCTTGGGCTCTCATCATCGTCATATATATTTATCATCTCGCTTAAGGGGTTTGACACACTGGTCCTTTGTGATGCATTGACATCCCCTCGTTGAGCCGAAACACCTGTCGACAATCTGACCGGTGGCATTGTAAACTCAGGTTTGTCTAACCCAGTAATGTCATCAATATTTATGAATTCAGGGCCGTTTGGGTCCATCTGGATTCTATTCGGATTGTCTTCGGTGAGCCTTATCATGTTTAGTATGTCTGAGTCATCTTATAGATGATCAATTATCCAATGCGCATGTTCTAACATAAGTAACCCCCTCTCCCGCGCGTCCTGAGCCTCGAGGGAACTTCTATCTTGCACTAGGGTTACCTGGGGAATCTCTGATGTTTCGACTCCTATCTGGGGGGCTTCTGCTACTTCAACCACTATCATTTCTTCCCTGGCCCTGAGGGTCCCTTGAGCCGATTGTTCTAGGATTGCTGCATGTTCATCTAGGCTCATGGCTTTGAACCTGGTCATCTTAGGGTCGACCATCCTTGCAACGAATTCATCCCAATCCTGAGCATTTTCGGTGAAGACCTCATCTTTGAACTTATCGTGGGCATAAGGCCAACATGAAAACACTTGCGATGCAAATTTCAAGACTAGAACCTTTGGGTCGTGCTTGCGGAAATGACCGGTATGGAATCGAAATTCCAATTAGCCCAGTCCTTCCTACTTAGCTTGAGCGGTTTCTTTTACTAAGTAGAAGCCTATATGGAATCCATAAGGTATAAATTCCCGCTTCTTATCTTTCACCAGAGTAGCATTGTAGCCTTGTAGGATAGTTTGGTAGCATATCTCCCCTTCTACTAGTTGATCAGGAACATGCACAGGTAGGAGATGAGGTGATCCAGTGGCCCCGAATACCCTAATGTAGGTATCACGTTCGTCCAGATACCAGTGGCCAATCTTTGCTATCACCTTTTTTGCCGCAACTGATAGCCTCGTACACTCTTTCTTGAAAAGAATAAAATGAATACGCGTAATGAATTCAACGCAAATAAGGGAGTATGATTTTATTACTTGTTCTCCCATAAAATGATGAAGTAACGTGGACCGAGATTTCTGAGGCATGCCAAATCAAGTTCATGCCGGCAAAGACATTCCCGGTGCATAAGACGTCCAATAAATACGAAATCCATGTAGAAGGATGGAGTCTCTCCTTCTTTCGACGTATGAGCTTGTTGTATGCAGATGCTAGGCTGCTTTACAATGACGGCTACCCAGTTGAAATCTCTCCCAGAAATGGCCACTGTGTAAGCTAGAGGCATCCAGGCATCTGAAAACCTGGAAAAATATTTCTCCCCGTATAACTGATAGATGAGGGCCATTAGATAGATATAAGACTCCCTTAAGTTGGCCGTCTGGTACCACCCAGAGGTCCGATTGGTATATTTATTGTCTTCTCTCCACCATGAATCCATCACCTAGTCGGTGTCGTGGCGCTCGTAGAAATTTACAACAAAATTGGTGTTCAACCACTCCTCTACGTCTCTAAGGTTATAATAACTCTGCACCTCTACCGGAAGGAAAACCCCGACACACTCGCCATTGATGTTGTTAATCAAACACTTTTGTGTGTCCATGTGGTCAATGAGCGACTTTAGGAATTCTATGCAGGGGAACACTGAAGTTCTACTTTCCACCAAGTGCAAGTATGATCTTCGAATGTTCAGAAAAAATTCGTCATCGAGCTTCCTCATATCGGGGTCGTTGTGCGGGTTATATTCTGAGAATTCTTCCCGATTGTTTTTCTTGAAAAGTTCTCCCTAGTGTGGAAGTACCGCCTTGGTCCATGTGCTTTCCTCTGTGTCTCCAAAGGCCGGAAGTTGAGTGAAAATATTCTTGGTAGATATCCTGATGACTGGTTCCATCCTTGGAGCAAATTCCAACTGTTCTGCGGCCACTGGGGAGGAGCCTTCTCCTACCTCTGGTTCCTTTAGCTCCGACGCTCTCGAAGATCGCCTGGTAGTTTGTTTTCTTGGAGGCATTTTTCTTGCAATCGAAACGATCCTTTAGGGCCGACGTACAGAGCGACATTGGATAAAAATGTATATACGAAGTAAAAACACAAAAAATCCAGACTGGTACATACCTGTAACGCTTGCTAAACCTTGTAATTTGATACTCATAGGATCTCAAAAGCTTTGAATTGCTCATCTCGCTCCTCTGGATTCTCTGAAATGCCTTCGTGTGAAAAATGGTCTCGTTTACAATAACTCAAGAGAATTTAAATGGGGAAGAACTTATCGTGTCACATCGACCAATTAATTCAGGTGATGAGTGAAAATCAAACAAATCTGCCACCGGATCTCTGGAATTTAATTCATCGTGGGTTGACGGTGGAGGCGCGGGGGGTGAAGTGTTCTATCGATAATTTCAAATGGTTGTTTTTATTCACACACGAAGTAGTAAATGATGCAAGAATTGGCATTAATTAACCTCTTAAAAGCTCTGAATCTAATCGTATCTAGCGCTAAAGTGTCTCATTGTGTCGCTTTCCTAGTGGGAAGATAGGGGATCGATAATGTGTTATGGATGTTTTCGTTGACATCCTTTTGCAAAAAACCTTCGACGCCAATCGATTTCATCGTACGATGCTGACATGGCAAAACTGGCTTAGGACACATGGGATTGGAGATGGGTGACTTAACTCGCTAGTATTAGTTGGAGTCGAGACTTTCTTCAAGTTGTGCATTCTTAAAGTAAACTTGGGATTGTCAATGCCGAAAAGGTATCGGGGATCGACGATCGGGGATAAACCTATCACGTATTTTCCTTTGGGTTAGTGTCTTCAAAAAATTGCCGATGCCGAAATGCTTCGGGAATCAATGATTGGGGGAAAACTTCTTAGCATGGTTGCAATGCTCGTCATGATTCAATTTTCTGTGATTCCGACAAGCACATTTGATGTTGGCTATCAACGATATCATTTCCTTTCCTTTTAAACGTTACTCCCTTCGCCTTTTGCCAATGCCGAAGGGGATTGGCTGTCGGCGATCTCCATATGTGGTACTTGTCATGAAATAAAAATTCCTTTTTCTGATATCGATGAAGATCGGTGCTCGATGACTTAGGTTTTTCGAGTGATTCCTTTTCACCCTTTAATTTCTTCCGATGCCGAATCTTGAGCGCGTCGGGTGAAGTGTTTTGGTGGGAAATTCCTTAAGTGTTAGGCCTTTTTTTTTTTAATTTATGAATTTAAATAGACCTGAATATCTCACAAGCACTAAGAGAACAAGCAAAGTCAAAACATTTATCAAAAGAAAATCGAATTCATATAGTGCAAAATTAAGTGGTACCCAAAAAAGTGAAAAATTGACATAGGATTTTTAGGGTGTTTTGAGTGCTCAACAAATGGCGACTTATTGGGAAAAATCAGAAACTCTGTTCCTTCCTCGGGCTAGAATGATGCAAAATATCATCCAGAACTTAACTGGTTTTTATCAGAGCCTCTTTTACCTTTACATTTGGAACTTCCCCGGTTGAGGCATCTGGGCTTGCCTGTGGGATTTTTTAACCTTTATTCTACCTTCTTTTCCTATAACCTTGACTCACACCTTCTTTTTCTAAGAGTCTAGTAAAGCATTCACTGGAACTAGGCCTTTTAATTACCTTCATTCATTTACTACGGTGTTGCTCCGCTGCTAGCGAGCGTCCATAGCCCCGACGGAGTCACCCCGATGTCACAGACCTTGCTCCATTTCCAGCGAGCGTCCATAGCCCCGACGAATATTTCTGCATACCCTCTCCTACTGTGCACTCATTTGATATAGTTGAATTTTGTTTCGGCAGAATGCCCTGAGCGAGCGAGAGAGGAGGACGTCTGTTATTTGCAAAAATATGAGGTGGTTAAGGTGAAACTCACTAGCTCTGTCTCTGAGGTGTATGTATCCCTTTCTAGCTTTCCTTATTTCCCTTAAGGTATTACCAGACCATTAAACATAGACTTCCACATTTCTCCAAGGTTGTTCATCTGCGCAGGTTAGATAGAGAATCCCTTGAAACAACCAGAGGCTCCTCATCATTTCTTGTGTTTGTATGTGAACGAAGAGTTAGGAAGAGAGTTCGCCATGTCGCATGATTTGAGGTCAACCATTGTCTCACTAAGCACAATATTTCAAAATCTCGGAAGCATGATAGCAAAAGACAAAACAAAAGGTATAAATGCAAAAGATAAATCGACGCATAAAAAAATAAACAATTTTTTTTTTTAAAATTAATTAATGAAAATATTGTTTAAGGGCTTGGCCATTTATTGGGAGAGCGTCAGATTCTCCCCTCAGATTCTGTAGTTGATATGTGCCTAACCCAATCTTCTCAACCACCTGGAAAGGTCTGATCCATAGATTCTGAAACTTAGAATGCTTGCCTTTAGGCTCATTTTCTCTATCCCATTTTAGGACTAAGTCTCATACTTCAAAATTCTTCTCTTTAGCTTTATGATTTTCAAACCATATTTTAACTATCCGCTGGTGGGATATGAACTTTGATTTAAATTTCTCCCTTTCTTCTTATAACATGAGAAGGGTGTCAATTCTTCATTGTAAGATTGATGAGGGCTGCCCTCTAGACCCCTGGGCAAGTTGAAGAGATGGAAGATATAAACTGTTCGGGAGAATGGATTCCTATCCATATACTAGAAAGTATGGTGAATTCTATATAGCTTCATTGGGTGTCACTCTATCTTCCCATAAAGCGTTATGGAGTAGATTAGGCCAATTCCTTTGGTTGCCTGCAACCGTTTTCTTCAATATCCTCACTAGGTTCGTATTAGTTGATTCTAGCACTCCGTTTCCTTGTGGACAATAATTTGTAGAGTATCTAATTATGATTCGTTTGTCTAGGGAAAACTCTGTTAATAAGGTGGAAGAAAAGTAATCTGCATTATCAAAAACAAGAACATAAGGGATGACGAACCTTGTGAGATGTTGTTCTATGAATTGGATTAGCACCTTCTCATTTACATGAGTCAGGGGTATGGCCTCTACCCATTTCGTGAAATAATCGATGGAAGTAAGTATGTACTTGTGTTGTTTTGAAGAACTTGGTGTAATATCTACTATGATATCTAACCCCCATTACTCAAAAGGCCTATAAACGACCACCAGTTGGAGTGGGATAACAACTCTCTTCTCCCTCCCAATGCTTATTTGACAAGTTTTATAGTTTGTAGCGTATGTGTGAGCGTCCTTGAACAAAGTGGGCCAATAACAACCATCTCTCAGTATCTTATGAGTAGTGGTGTCTCTGATTCAACTACCAGTTTGCATAACCCTTCTCCTTTCAACCAATTTAGCAGGTTTTATATCTAGATCAAATTCTTGGACTACTGCCGTCCAGTTCCCTTTTCTTTCCCCCATCTTCTGTTGACCAAATAACGATCATATTGTGGGGTGAGGCACGATTACTTTGGTATGGTTCTTGAGGATGTAAGATATTAAATGTTTTACTACTTTATAAACTGCATAAGTCTGTTTATCTATAACAAGATAATTAAGTTCGACACCTTAGAGGTTAGTTCTCATGAACGATACTGGAGCTTCGTTTTTGTTATCATCCATCTGAGTTAATACTGCGGCTAACGATTTGTCAGAGGAGAAAGTATAGAGGTATAAATATTTGTTGAAATTGGGACTTTGTAGCACTGGGGCTTGAGAGATTGCAGTTTTAATATTGCTGAAATCCTTATTTTGTTCATCATCCCACTTAAACTCAACATCCTTACGAATCATTTTTTGAAGGGGTTTGATATTTTTTGCGAAATCTGGAGTGAACTTCCTCACAAAATTGATTTTCCTGAAGAACGACTGCATAGCCTTCTTGTTGTGAGGTAATGGAAGCTGAGCTATAGCCTTAATTATTTCTGGGTCTATGTGAATGCCTGATTGAGATATGATGTGGCCTAACAATTTACCTTCCTCGACACCAAAAATAGTTTTCTTAGGGTTTAAGGATATTCTGTATTTCCTACACCTTTCGAAAATATGGGTTAAGTGTTGGATGTGATCTTCTTTGTTCTTTGAATATACAGTCACATCGTCCAAGTACACTACTACACACTTGTTGATTAGTCCCCAAAATTCTACGTCCATGGCCCTCTGGAAGGTTGCTCCTACATTGATTAACCCAAAAGGCATGCGTTTGTAAGCGAAAGTTCCCCACGTGGTTCAGAAGGTAGTTTTCAAGCGATCTTCTTCTGAAACTAGAACCTGGTTGTACCCTGAGAAACCATATAGTAAAGAGAAAATTTCATATCCACACATGGTCCATTGGCGAGACTGGGTAGTTGTCCTTTTCTGAGGCTCTGTTGAGGTTCCTAAAATCTACACATAGGCGAATCTCCCCAGACTTTTTCCTTACCGGAACTAGATTTTCTACCCATGCAGAGTGTCTAACATGGAAGATAATTTTGGCATCTAACAGTTTCTTTAAATCCTAACACATGAGAGGCTCCAGGGATGGGCGATACTTCCAGAGCTTCTGTCGGAAGGGTTTCACTCCAGGTTTTAATGGGATGGTGTGTTGAATGATACATGTATCATAAGTTTTCAGATCTCGGTAGGACCACGCAAAGACATCTTGATATTGTATAAAGAGTTTGAGATAGGCCTTCCTTTCCTCCTTAGATATGGTCTTGTCGAGGTTTACGTTTTTTGGGCTTTCTGAGGTTTCGATATTTATAGTTTCATGCATGGGACAGGAACTAAAAGTCTTCACCTTTTTTGACCCCTTAAATCTTTCCTTTAGATCAAAAAGGTTTTCTAAGTTGGCTATCCCATTCGATATTGTGTGAGACTTCGATTTGTTAGTCGGTTGATCTGTATGAATGTTGATTTCCATCGATTGTTCCTGGAATACTTCATCATCAATGGCCAAATCTTTAAAATTGTCTTGATTGGTCAGAAAGTTTATAATTTGTTCGTCTCCCTAAAAAATCTTCCAATTAGAAATGTTGTTGGGAATTGAGGGTTTGTATAACAATTATACAGTGAACCGAGAAGCTTCATAATCCTCTAGAGGTGATAGCCTTGAGGCAGTGATGGCCAGAGAATCAACAAAAATGTTTTTTGCTCTGGGGATTGCTGTGAGGTTGAAAGCTTTGAAATGTTCTATTAGCCTATGCACTTCCTGTTGGTAATTCTTTAGGTGTGGAGAGTTGCAATGTATAGTATTCCTTATTTGTCTGACAATGATTTCAGAGTCTCCGAAAACCTTCAATTCTTGGACGTTCAGGTCTATGGCTTTCTTTAACCCTTGTACTAGAGCTTCATACTCGACAATGTTATTTGTGCATTCGAATTCTAGTCTACAAGACATGAAATGTATTTTTCCCTTCGGATTTATGAGGATACACCCTKCTCCTGACCCTTCTTGTGRTTTAGATCCATCAAAATAGAGGGTCCAAACTTGTGGGAAACATGTATCAACTTYCCCTCCCCTATTACTTTTTTCTTTTCCTTCTGTGAGTTCTGTGATTTCAAACGCAGGTTCTTGGTAGAAGAGGGTTTCTTCCGTCGTCATCGACAATTCCTCTCGAAAAATAATTTCGGAGTTTTGGGTAAGAGGGTCATTAAATGAGAGAGGGGAAAAATTCCCGAAGTAGGAATCACAAGAATAATTGCCTAGCACAAGGAAATCTGCCGATGAGGGTTCGTTTAGGGTTTCTAGATCAATGACAATATATTTTAGATATCTTTCCCTATCAATTCTTATCATATTTTTGTGCCCCTTTAATGACAACCAAAGGTGAGCCCAGTCTGTACTAAAGTATCCGTTTAAATTTTCAGACCAATCTCGAATTAACAACAACCCATAATCTTCTGGGATATCTACTACGATAATTTCGATTACTTGCACAAAGTTAGGGTGAGTCGCTATTCTGATCATCACATCTTTTATTTCTCCCATGACCTTCACCTGGGTTCTGTCTATTTGTATTACATGTTTATCACTTTTGAGAGGGACTGCGTTTAGTTTTTTGCAAATAGATAGTGGCATAACATTAGAGGATGCTCTTGAATCGACCAAACAATTATGGAGGTTTCTTTTAAAGACTTCGAATGTTAAAAGGAAAGGTGGGATAAAAGGTTTTCCATTCTTATCTTCAAAGAAAGCGTTCATCGTTGGTTTATTTCCTAGATCTGTGGGAGTTATATTTCTTCCTGTGTCAGTGCTTGTTGTAGGGTTCTCTACTGATTTCAAATCTTGTAACAAAAAGTCCTTTTGCTGAGGGATCCTACATATATCCATAACTGATATAGTAGCGTTCAACTTCTTCAAACTTCCACTATGTTGTAATCTAGCTTGGGCGATTCTTGACTATGGATGTTTATAGGGTTTGTTCGGGGAGAAAAGGGTGCTTTGGGGTGATCAAAAACTGATCTTCCTCCCAAAACTTGGGTCGTAGTAAGGTCATTTGAGACAAGTTGACCCCTACTTCATGTTTTCACAGCGAAGATTTTTGCAGGTGGTTCTTGAACCTCAAATAGGCCATCGGAAGGCATAGCTAGGTCGGGATCCCAGATCAACATGGTTGTTTCTTCTGGTGGAGAAATTTATTCTTGGTCGGAAACATTCATACTGGAGCTGCTTGATTGTTTGGTCAAGGAGACTTCATCTAGCAACTGGTTGGCCATCAGATTCATGGCATGCACCCATTCAGGGCAATATATCTTAGAGTGGTTCTCTTGGTGATAAGTGCAGAAAGAGTCATATGCCACATTTCCTAGATCAATGTTCAGGTTGGATGGGGGAGGTTCAATGGATTTGAATGGTGGATTCCTTTTAAAGAAAGGCTTATAGGGCCTTTGGCCTTGGTTTCCCTCCCCTGCACTTCTCTTCATGTCTATTATTTTGTTTGATATCTTTTTGACCATGCATTGTAGGCCTTCTATTTCCCCACTTCCCTTTTCGGGAGCTTGTTCTATTTGTTTTCCTGGAGGTCTAGTAAGCAACAACCCTCTCCTGGGAGGAGGTTGAGCTTCTTTATTAACTAAAGAGACCTGTCCCTCTTTAAATCCTTTCATTTGGAACTCTATAATTTTGGCTTCTTCAAAATTATCAGCCAAGGTTAGTTTGGTAGCCCTCTTCACAAACATGGAAATGGAAGCCGGGAGAGCATTAGCATATACTTCGATTTGCAACTCTTGAGTAGGTTTAGCTTTGGGATGGAATTTGTTTAAGATGGTAGTGAATATTTGATTAAAATATTTGACTCTTTCCTTCGAACTCATGGTGGCGGCAAACAACTCAGCCATCAGAGCTCCCATAGTAGTTTCTTCTGCAAATTTATCTAAAAATTCTTTTTGAAACTTTGTTCAACTAGTTATAGATCCTATAGGCAAGTTAAAATACCATGTGGAATACGAATTCTCAAAAGTATAGGGGACCAACCTAAAAAATAGATCTTCATGTTGGACATTCATAAGTCTGATAGCTAGTATGAATTTCTTGATATGATCCTCAGGCAATCCCGAGGTCTCGGGGTCAAACTTAAGAAGTAATTTCTCTGGGTGTCGGGGCAGGTTATGTACTCATCTCAGGATATCCAAATCATCTATGGCCAACCGAGGTTGATTGTTTTGGGGTGGGTTTCCCCTCTCTTCATCATGGTCATTATGATCTTCCGTATCTTCAGATCCTGAAAATGAGCGTTCTGAGTTAAATCCTTCCTCTTCCGAAAAATTGTCTGGCTCAGAGATGTTTCCAGCTGGGGTTTCATGGATTAGATTAAGAGAATGTTTGATTTCAGTGATTGAAAAAGCTATTAGGTCTTCTACCATGTCCAAAAAAACCCGGTCGGTGGTGTCGACCACCTGTCTGCTTATTTTTTTGTCTTCGAGGAAGTATTAGAGCTAAAGACAACGCACCGATTTGTCGGGCGTATGCTCTTGTGATTCTTCTGAATTGATTCAATTCCTCACGAGGAAGAGCGTAAGGTATATCAGGGAACAAGCGTTCTTCCTCGTTCTGGGGTGAGTTACTCATTTCAGGAGTACTCAGTGTGTGTGGGCTGTCTTGGGAATGACTAGCCATGCATGTGGGCTATTTTGAATCTACAGGCTGTCTGGAATATTATGTGACATATGTATTCAACCATTCATTCTTCAGGCCCTTCTTCTAGCGCTAATTTTGTTGATGGGTCCTAGATCCCTTTAAATCAACAACATGAACCAAACCCTCCATCGAGGCCCAATTAGACTCTACAAAGTTTAATAGTGGAATGGTTCTCCAGATCTTGTGATTCGACCAATTAATCGATGGGCTCTACGTTTTCTTATGAAGGCATCTCCTTCAGTTTGGACTTTCTCTTTTTGTATTTTCTCTTAGGTGGGATCGATATAATATGGAATCTGGTATAAACCAACAAGGTAACAAAATAGGAACAAGTTTAACTACTAGAGAAGAAGATCAACTTGGGATAACCCTTTACTCTAGCATGCAGGCGATGATCGTCTACGACAAGCCTAGTACTAATACGTTAACCATGTGAGTATTCCAATTACTGACTAAGATACAAATTATAAGAAAGAAAACATACATGTGATAAACAATGGCAAGTAAAATAATTCACTCAACTCTAATCATCAATCACATAATAACACAAAGATATATTTTCATCATTAAAGAAAGAACTGTAAAACATTGCATCAGATAACTTATCAATAGATTTAATAGCTCTTACTTGTTACTGCATCCATTCACGAGATGAAATAGGAAATAGTTCTTCTCCACATCCAATCATACACACATTTGATGAAAACATAAACTTGTCTCTGGTCCAGAAGGAATTCTCAATTAAAGGCAACTTCGAAATAGTTCTTAACAAAACAAAAAATGAGAGTTTCTTGCAACAACCATCGACCCTTAACTAATCGGTCAATTCTCTTATTTATAACATAAATTTAACTGAAATAACAACTAAAGTGCATATAAGAAAAACAAAATTCGCCACATGGCATTCTTTTTGTCAGTTTTTCTAAGAGTCATCTCAAGATATCACTTAAGAGGGTGACTCTTCTCGCACTCCGACCACTTGATGAATAGATCCTCGCAGGTGTTGGTGTATGGGAATTTATGTTGTTACATCGGAGTCGAGTGAATCTCTCTGATCTCTACTGCATGTGTACAATACTTGACTATACTGGCACTTAACTGTTGTAGCATAGCCCGAGCTTTGATCAAGTGTTCCATAAACTGTCGCACTTGACCTTGCGCCGTGTCTGTTACCTTTGCTATTTCTTCGGCCCATAATGATTCTTGCTCGGTGTGCGATTTGACTATGTCGCACAAATCGACAAAGTCGTCGGGCATGCCAAACTTGGGGAGTCCGATATCCTTCATTTCCTTGTTGATTTTGACCCAACTTTTCTCGCACTTGGCCCATTTTTACTGAATCTCCCGATGAGGCTCATGATCCATTTTTTTCCCAATACTCGACTGTTTTCTTGATCTGGTCGATGCTACTTTCTCTTAACACTCAGATACCATGCTCTTCGACGTCTCATCCCTTTTGCACCTCTCTGATATACTCGATTCTTTCCATGGCTTGTTGCACTTTCTCATACCACCTCTCCATATCTTTGCATGTTGCAAGTGCCATGAGGGTGTCTTTCTCAAGCTCAGATATCCTTGCAGTGAATATGTGTCGTTCATCCATAAAATTGTAGTAGGCCTCCTTGAATTTTCTCCTTAGGTACACCACGACCTGTGTGGTGTCCTAATAGTATTTCACCAAGTGGCGCAAATGTTCTAGTTCCTTCAGGGTAGCAACCAACTCCTCTTCATCTCTTTTGGCTCTGTCCAGGGTGGCATCTGTGGTTGCTGTCCCTGCATCGATGAGTTCAAATGTCTTAGCATGCTCTGTGTTGATTATATGTTCCTCTATAGTGATGAGGATGAAGCAATCTAAAGTGATATTTCTCTTCTTGGTGTTCCTCTAGACGATAAAATTTGTTTTCTGATCATAATCTATGGCATGTATGTCAGCTACTTCATCCAGAGGTTCGAGGATTTGCTGATCTCCCCAGGTGAGTGTATTTCCCAGACTTCTGATGGTATATACTTGTTCAAGATTGGGTACTTGAACTTCCTCATTGTGCTCCAAAGGCCCGACTTTTGTTTGTTTCTCATCGGGGGTTTGAGTACTGATTGAAATAGAGGCGTCAATGATAGGCTCGATACTTACTTGTTCATCGACCGTTGAGACATTGATTTCCTACTGTGGGGCTTCTTGCTTTGGCTCGTCTGACCCTGGCTCACCATTCAGACTGTCTGCTTGGATCTCTGGTGCATCGGACAACTGAGTGTCTAGGACGCTCTCAACTTCTTGTTCTCTCTTTGGAACCTTCTGAATTTGGGAGTCGAGAATAGGGGAAGATGTCTTCTCTGGTCCCTTTTATTCTTCGATATGCACATGGGTCACAAGAGATACTCCTGGGCTCTCATCACCGTCATATATATTTATCAGCTCGCTTAAGGGGTTTGACACACCAGTCCTCTACAATGCTTCAATAGCCCCTGGTTGAGTCGAAACACCTGTCGACAATCTGGCTGATGGTGTTGTAAACTTAGGGTCGTATAACCAAGTAATGTCATCAAGATCTATGAATTCAGGGCCTCTTGGGCTAGTCTGGCTTCTATCTAGATTGTCTTCAGTGAGCCTTGTCATGTTTAGGACATATGGGTCATCTTGCAACTGATCAATTATCCACTTCGCATGTTCTAACATAAGTAACCCGCTCTCCCATGCATCCTAAGCCTCGAGGGAACTTATGCCTTGCATTGGGGTTACCTAGGGAATATTTGTTGTTTCGACCTGTACCTGGGGGGCTTCTGCTAATTCGACCACTATCATTTATTCCCTGGCCCTGAGGGCCCCTTGAGCCGATTGTTCTAGGATTGTTGCCTGTTCATCCAGGCTCATGGATTTGAAACTGGTCATCTTAGGGTTGGCCATCCTTACAATGACTTCATCCCAATCCTGAGCATTTTTGGTGAAGACCTCATCTTCGAACTTGTCGTGGGCGTAAGGCTAGCAGGATGACACTTGCGATGCGTGTTTCAAGACTAGACCCTTTGGGTCATGCTTGCGGAAACGACTGGTCTGGAATTGAAACTCCAATTGGCTCTGTCCTTCCTGATTATCTTGAGCGGTGTCTTTTACTAGGTAGAAACCTATATTGAATCCAAAAGGTATAAATGTCCGCTTCTTATCTTTTACCAGAGTAGCGTTGTAGCCTTGTAGGATAGTTTGGTAGCGTATCTCCCCTACTACTAGTCGATCATGAACATGCACATGTAGGAGATGAGGTGCTCCAGTAAACTCGAATACCCTAATGTATGTATCGTGTTTGTCCAGATACCAGTGGCCAATATTTTCTATCACCTTTTTTGCTGCAACTGATAATGTCAAACAGTTTTTCTTGAAAAGAATAAAATGAATGCGTGCGATGAATTCATCGCAGATAAGGGAGTATGATTTTTTGTACCTGTTCTCCCATAAAATGTCGAAGTAAACATGGACCGGGAGTTTTGAGGCGTGCCAACTCAAGTTCATGTCGAGAAAGACATTCCTGACACATATGACATCCAGTAAATAGAAAGCCATGTAGAAGGATGGAGTCTCTCCTTCTTTCGGTGTTTGAGCTTGTTGTATGCATATGCTCAACTGCTTTGAAATGATGGCTCCCCAGTTGAAATCTCTCCCGGAAATGACCACTGTGTAAGCTAGAGGTATCCATGCCTATGAAAACATGGAATAGTCTTTCTCCCCTTACAACCGACAGATCAGGGCCATTAGATAGATATACGACTCCCTTAAGTTGGTTGCCTAGTACCAGCCGGAGGTCCGATTGGTATATTTATTGTTTTTTCTCCACCATGAAGCCATCACTTGGTTGGTGTCGTGGTGCTCGTAGAAATTTATGACAAAATCGATGTTTAGTCACTCCTCTGAGTCTCTATGCTTATAAGAACTCTTCACCTCTACCAGAAGGAAAACCCCGACACACTCGCCAATGCTGTCGTTAATCAAACACTTTTGTGTGTCCATGTCGTCTATGAGCCACTTTAGGAGTTCTATGCAGGAGAAAAATGGAGTTATGCTTTCCACCATGTGCAAGTATGATCTTTGAATGTTCGGAAAAACTTTATCATTGAGCTTCCTCATATCAGGGTCGTTGTGCAGGATATATTCAGGGAATTCTTCTCGGTTGATTTTCTTGAAAATTTCTCCCAGTGCGAAAGTACCACCTTGGTCCCTGTGCTTTCCTCCATGTCTCCAAAGCCCGAAGGTTGAGTGAAAATATTCTTGGTAGATGTCCTGATGACTAGTTCCAGCCTTGGAGAAAATTCCAACTGTTTTGTGGCCGCTGGGGAGGAGCCTTCTCCTACCTCTAGTTCCTTTAGCTTCGACGCTCTTGGAGATCGCCTGGTGGTTGGTTTTCTTGGAGGCATTGTTCCTGCAATCGAAACAATCCTTTAGGTCCAGCATACATAGAGACATTGGATAAAAATGTATATACGAAGTAAAAACACAGAAAATCCAGACTACTACATACCTGTAATGCTTGCTAAACCTTGTAATTTTATACTCACAAAATCTTAGAAGCTTTGAATTTCTCATCTCACTCCTTTGGATGCTTTGAAAATCCTTCACGTGAAGAATGGTCGCGTTTACAATAACTCAAGAGAATTTAAAGGGGGAAGAACTTACCATGTCACATCGACCAGTTAATTCGAGTGATAAGTGAAAATCAAACAAATCTACCGCCAGATCTGTGTAATTTAATTCATCATTGGTTGACGGTGGAGGCACAGGGGGTGAAATGTTCTATCAATAATTTCAAACGGTTTTTTTTGATTCGCACACGAAGTAGTAACTAATGCAAGATTTGGCATTAATTAACCTCTTAAAATCTCAGAATCTAATCATATCTAGCATTGAAACGTCCCATTGTGTCGCTTTCCTAGTGGGCGGATCGGGGATTGGCAATGTGTTATGGATTTTTTCGTTGATATCCTTCTGCGAAAAACCTCCAACGCCGATCGATTTCATCGTACGACGTTGACTTGGAAAAACTGGCTTAGGACATGTGGCAATGGAGACATGTGACTTAACTCGCGAGTATTAGTCGGAGTTGGGACTTTCTTCAAGTTGTGCGTTCTTAAAGAAAACTTGGGATTTCCTATGTCGAAAAGGTATCGGGGATCAACGATTGGGGATAAACCTATCGCGTATTTTCCTTTGGGTTAGCTTCTTCAAAAAATTGCTGATGCCGTAACGCTTCAGGAATCGGTGATCGGGGGAAAACTTCTTAGCATGGTCGCAATGCTCGTTGTGATTCGGTTTTCTCCGATTCCGACAAGCATGTCAGATGTCGGCTATCAACGATATCATTTCTTTCCTTTTAAACGTTACTCCCTTCGCCTTTTGCCGATGCCGAAGGGGATCGACTGTCGGCGATATCCGTATGTGGTACTTGTCGTGAAATAAAACTTTCTTTCACCGATACCGAAGAAGATCGACGTTCGATGATTGAGGTTTTCCGAGTGATTCCTTTTCACCCTTTAATTTCTTCTGATGCCGAATATTGAGCTCATCGGGTGAAGTGTTTTGGTGGGCAATTCCTTAAGTGTCAGGCTTTTTTTTATTAATTTATGAATTTAAACAGACCTGAATAGCTCATGAGCGTTAAGAGAACAAGAAAAGTCAAAAAATTTATCAAAAGAAAATCGAATTCAGATAGTGCAAAATCAAGTGGTACCCAAAAAAGTGAAAAATTGACATAGGCTTTTTAGGGTGTGTTGAGTTCTCAACACAAACCACAATAGAAAGTGCTAAAACTTGGGAATCCTACACCCAATATCACCTCGATGTAGGTCCCACACTTCAAGGGTGACTTGGTCACTCTAAGGATGCGATCCCGGTGACCCTAGGGAGAATGAGATGGGGATGGATATAGATGGAAGTGGAGCCCCTACATGTCAAATCTAAATGGACTGAAATGTGGAAAGATATGCCTTGAAAACCCAACAAGTATTTCCCCAAAGATTTAATACTTCTCTGGATGATTGTACCTGCCCGAGACACAAGAAAATCCAACTTGCAATGATATATGTTATTATGGATCAACAAGTTAATCTTTTTGTCCCCAATTTTCAGGAGTAGATGATAGTTTATATCAGCAAACACAGCATACAAATCAACCTAAAAAGATCCAAATTCATTAATCAAATCAAAATTAAGATTATCAATAAATATGGGCTAAAAAATTGCACTTAAGAGTTAAGAGAAGATGGTTGTTGTAAACATGTATTTTCTGCAGAAAATTGAAGCCTTATGTCTGTAGCTTTCAATAACTTATATCGGAAAATTACACCATCAAAATATGCCATCAATTATCCCAAAATATGCGCCCTAGTTAGTAGATTAAATGAGCAAAATTTAAGAGTTAGTCTATGGTTAGTTTATGAGTTAGGATTAGTTTTCTATCTAGGCTAGATCAACCTTAATGGCTGTAGGTTAGGGTTTGTAACAGAAACTAAAGTAGTGGGAGAGAGGGGACACCCTAGTAGGGGGAGAGTCCTCTCAAAGTGGCAAACCAACTCCAAGTAAGAGATCTTTTAAAATATGAAAATTCACGTTTCCCAAGGCAATGATTTTATATCTCCAATGCAAAAAATAGATGAATACTGCATTTACTATTGGGTTAATGGAGTCAAATAAATGAACTAGAGATGCTACTTCCTTGGGGCTGTAAATCCTCTTACTTCCCAATGCAAGTATCTCTAGTTAGGGTTCGAGAATGAGGGGTGTAAATCCTCTTACTTCCTCAAACAAACCCTTGGAACATCAATGGACTTTAAGCAATAAATGGTGGAGACTAGAGTGGGGCTGTAAATACTCTTACTTCCCACTTATCTCCTAGCACAAAAATCCTTGATTTGAAAAAATGAGAGTATAAGTGTAAAATGCCATACCAAAATCAAGAAAGATGCTAAGATAGTCCACCATAAAAGATAGAAATCATTCATCCAAGGATATCTCCTCACTCCTCCATAAATCATTCATAAGAGATAGCCATAAACAAGTGCACAAGAGACAAATATATCCAAGTGTAGCGAAAATTTCAGATCCAAGTCCTCTCACAAGAGGGAGAGTTATGTTTAAATGAGATCTTATGATCTCTTATTTATACAAAATTTCACTAAGGTGACTTGTCCATATATTAAGTGGTAAACCACAAGACTAGGGGTCAACAACCCTAATATTCCCCCCTTTAACAAAATAATATTAAACAATTCATTTAAAGTTTTAGTTTTGCACAAATAAAACCCTAATTTTACATGGACGTCTCACCTTTGAGGGACGTTTTGCCACTTAAAAGAAGTCATTGGTGTTGGAGAAGCATTGGTAGGCTTCCAAAGGCCACGTGTCAAGCATCTAGGCAATCTCCTCATGGTGAATAACTCCTCCTCTTCAAAACGTCCATGTGTCAATGAGTGGCTACATCACCACGAAACCATATCTCCCATGAGTGTCATTGTTTTCAATCTCACTTACGACGATGTTGACTTGCTACTTCTATCCTACCTCAATGGCCTCTTGATTGATTTATGTCATCATCTTTTCCAGTCCTTGTCCTTTGATTATCTTAGTTGGCTATATCTCCAAATCATATTCCTGTATTTGTGACACCCACTTTCCTCTTGATCCAATACAATCTTGTTGTGATAATACATCCTTTACGACGAGGTAGGGGACAAAGGCCTTGATCTTATTGTATCCCACATAAGTTCGGAAGTGTTTGAGAGACTTAACTAAAGCGTAAGATTATTTTTCCATAATGGTGTAATTCAGTTCCGAGTCCCTAAGATTATTACTCATGAAATCTATTGGTTGTTCACCGCCTTGATGATTGTTTTGCAACAACACACCTGCAATGGTATCTTTCGAAGCAAAAGAGAAAATGATGAAGTCCTTGGAAAAGTTCGGGCTAACTAAGACTGGTGCGACAATTATTGCCTCAATACATTTGAATGACAAACTACCTTCACTTTCCCACTCAAAATGAGCGTCCTTTTTTAGTAACTTGTTAAGGGGTTTAACAATTTCGGCGAAGTTTGGGACGAATCTCCTGATAAAGTTAATCTGGATGAAGAAAGATTGCAAGGATTTCTTGTCTTTAGGAAGAGGGATTTTCTTGATGGCTCCAACCCTAGCAGGATCTATCATGATTCCATCTTTAGAAATGATGTGTCCCAAAAACTTACCCTTGTCAACACCATGAATTGAATTCTTAGGGTTGAGAGAAATGCCATATTCCCTACATCTATGGAAGATAGTTCTTAAGTGTTGAATGTGTTGTTCCATATTTTTAGAAATCGTGGTCAGATCATCTTGATATATCTCTATGATATTTCAGATTAGATCTTTGAAAGAATAGTCCATGGCTCATTGAAAAGTAGCCCCTGCGTTTGTGAGTCCAAAAGGAATTCGTAAATACTTATAGGTTCCCCAAGTGGTGGTAAAAGCAGTTTTGAGTTGATCATATTCCTTTAGAAAGACTTGATTATACCCTGAGAAACCATCAAGAATAGACATCATCTCTGCACTGGTTACCCTTTGTGAAAGATATTCCATGTTTGGTAAGGGATAATTATCTTTGAGCGAATCTTGGTTTAAGTTTCTGAAATCTACACATATCCTTATTTCACCAGTCTTCTTCCTTACAATAACTGGATTAGACACCCATGATAAATATCTAATCAGTTCAATTATTCCTGCCTCAACCATATTTTGTAACTCCTTCTATACTTGTGGGGTTACCTTTGGGTTCATCTATATGAGATTTTGTCTAAAAGGCTTCGTTCCATCAATGAGGGGAATGCCGTATTGTATAACGTCTTCTCTGTAGGTATTTAGATATTCATAAGACCAAACAAATACATCCTTGAATTCTATTATAAGTGTAGTAAGATTTCCCATCTCATCAGCCATTGTTCCTTTACCAAATTTGATTAATTTTGGGGATTCCTCGGTTCCAATGTTGTATTCAACAATCTCGTCACTGATTTTGTTCGAAGGTTTCCATTTTTACATATCATTTCCATCAAAGAGGTTTTCTAAAGGAACAATTCCTTTGGGTAGGGGCCCATCGACCATATCGATGATCTCAATACTTTCCTTCTCATCCAAGAAGTTTATTCAAGCTACAAATAACTCTCCCTCATTCTGTAGAAAGCGAAGAAGTTGATTGTCATTTTCAAAAAAATTCTAATGTCCCAAACTGTCAGGTAACAAAGGTTTGAAGTTTACTTCCACCTTGTAGAAGTCGATTTCTTTGGAAAGTTGTAAGTTCGAAGTGGAAACAACAATATTGTCTTCCAAGTGATTTTATTCCTTAGGGATGGCCTCAATGGAAAAGTTGTCTAACATTTTATGGCATCCCAAACAACATCTCTGTACTGTTTTAACCTTGGGGTCTTTTGTAGCAAACTTCCTATTGACTTGTGAAACAATTAGGTCAGAATCCACTTTCACATGCAGGTTCTTGATGTTCATATCGATGGCCACGTTGATGCCCATGATAAGGTATTCATACTCAACAATGTTATTTGTCTAGTCAAACTCAAGTCTGTATAAAAAGAGGGTTGTCTTGTTATCTGGTGACCTTAAGACTATTCCTGCACCCGAGCCCGTGCTTGAGTGTGCACCATCAAAATCCAGGCCCCAAGATCCTTCTTTTCTTTCTTCATCAATAAAAGGGGAATTCACCAAAATAAACGTGTTGTCTATTCCTTCTTCCAGAATCTGATGGTTTATGTTGACATGACCCATAGTAATTTCAACTTTGGTCATGTCTTGGAGAGACACTTGCTCGTTACCTTTGTTGATTTGAACCCTCGTTTCATTGAGAGGTTCTAAAAGAATTTGTTGAAAGTATTGTGAGAATTTTACTTCAGCCTGCTCTGTGGCTTGCTTCTTTTCCAATTCCAAGATCTCATTTGGTGGGAAAGGGGATTTTCCTAATGTTACCTCTCTCTCTTCTTCTAAAATATTGATCATGATAAAGGCTTCCCTTTCAGCTTCTTTCTCTCATTCCTCTCGTAGGTAAGCTTTGATGTCTGAGGGAAGTTCTGGTAAGACAAAGTCATCAATCCGATTAATCTAAATAGTCTCTTTGGGGATCTTGTCTTCTTGTATGAGAGAGGTAGCTAAGTTTTATTCGATTTCACATGCTCTCTCTTTGGCCTCAAACAAAGTGGTAGGACATCTCCTAATCAGGGCCCCATACATATCTTTCATAGTTGATATGTATAACTTGAGAATGACAACTTTGGGAGGTTTTAGCTACTGGGGAAAACATCTTACGAGGGCGTTAAACCTTTCATTGAAATCCCTTATATCTTCCCATGATTTTATTTTTCATTTGTGGAGCTGATTATACAAGGATTGGTAATCTCTTTTTTTTCCAAATCTTTTGGTGAAAATTTCCTGAAGAAATTCCAATTTGTGATTGTTCCTAGGAAAATGTTATCAAACCAGTCCTTGGCCCTTCCAACAAAAGTGTAAGCGAAAATTTTCGTCAGGATATCCTCATGTTGGTCACAGGATTCTAAACTACGCAAGAAAAGATACAAGTGATCTTCCGGTTCAGTAAGTTCTTCTCCTAAAAATATGGGTAACCATTCTTTGAAGTCTTTTGGGAATTTATGAGGGGATCCATGGATCTTTGTTATGTCCAAAGGTTTGTGTGCATATTTGTTTTGCAGGCTCCAAGTAATTCTTAGCGAGGTAGGTATGGGTGAAGGTGGAAGTGTGGAAATAACGGGTGAGGATGGAGGGCTAGGAGAGGTAGAAGAGCAATTACGAGCAATTACTAGGCCCTTTAGGTGGTGCTTTACAATCCTTGGAGGGTTTTTTTGGCACACACTTATTTGGTGGCATGGTGGAGTCGCCACACGTGAGAGGATGCCTTCTTTGGTAAACCTTAGAAGGATTGAACCTCCCAAGGGAAAAGGTTTGGGGAAAGAAGGATTTTGGGAAGGTTGAGTCCGTAGATGAGCTACAATATGCGCTCATCAAGGAAAAGAGAAATGGAACATCCCTTAGGTGGATTTGCCTGGAAATCTAAGGGAAAGGATTTGGGGTAGCTTACCAAAGAGTCATTAGGGTACGAAAAAGATTCAAAATATTCCTCGACAATGACACCAAAATGTTATAACACAAGTTGTAGGTTGGAAAAATCCCAAACCAACCAGAAAATAAAGTGCTACAAATTGGGAATCCTACACCCAATATCACCTCGATGTAGGTCCCACACTTCAAGGGTGACTAGGTCACTCTAAGGATGTGATCCCGGTGACCCTAGGGGGAATGAGATGTGGATGGATATAGATGGAAGTGGATCCCCTAGATGTCAAATCTAAATGGAATTGAATTTGGAAATATATGCCTTGTAAAACCAACAAGTATTGCCCCAAAGATGTAATACTTCTTCGGATGATTTTACCTACCCGAGACACGAGAAAATCCAACTTGCAATGATATATGTTAGTATGGATCAACAAGTTAAGATTTCTGTCCCTAATTTTCAGTATTATATGATAGTTTATATCAACAAATAAGGCATCCAAATCATCCTACAAAGATCCAAACTAGTTAAGCAAATCAACATCAAGATTAGCAATAAATATGAGCTAAAAAATGGCACTTAAGAGGCAAGAGAAGATGGCTGTTGTAAACATGTATTTTATGCAGAAAATTGCATCCTTATGGCTGTATATTTCAGTCACTTATATCAACAAATTACACCATCAAAATATGCTAGCAATTAGCCCAAAATATGCGCCCTAGTTAGCAGAGTAAATGAACAAATTTAAGAGTTAGTCCAGGGTTAGTTTAGGAGTTAGGATTAGTTGTCTATCTAGGTTAGATCAGCCTTAATGGCTGTAGGTTAGGGTTTGTAATAAAAAGTAAATTAGTGGGAGAGATGGGACACCCTAGTAGGGGGATACTCCTCTCAAAGTGGCAAATCAACTCCAAGCAAGAGATCTTTCAAAAGACTAAAATTCACATTTCCCAAGGCAATGATTTTATATCTCCAATGAAAAAAATAGATGACTAGTGCCTTTAATATTGGGTTAATGGAGTCAAATAAATGAAATAGAGATGCTACTTCCTTGGGGGTGTAAATCCTCTTACTTCCCAAGGCAAGTATCTCTAGTTAGGGTTTGAGAATGAGAGGTGTAAATCCTCTTACTTCCTCAAACAAACCCTTGAAACATCAATGGACTTTAAGCAATAAATGATGGAGACTAGAGTGGGGGTGTAAATACTCTTAATTCAAACTTATCTCCTAGCACAAAAATCCTTGACTTGAAAAAATGATAGCATAAGAGTAAAAGACCATACCAAAATCAAGAAAGATGCTAAGATAATCCACCATAAAAGCTAGAAAGCATTCATCCAAGGATAACTCCTCACTCCTCCATCAACCACTCACAATAGATATCCATAAACAAGTGCACAAGAGACAAATACAACCAAGTGTAGAAAGAATTTCAGATCCAAGTCCTCTCACAAGAGGGAGAGTTATGTTTAAATGAGATCTTATGATCTCTTATTTATACAAAATGTCACTAAGGTGACTTGTCCATATATTAAGGGGTAAACCACAAGACTAGGGGTCAACAACCCTAATCTTTCCCCCTTTAACAAAATAATATTAAACAATTCATTTAAAGTTTCCTTTTTGCACAAATAAAACCATAATTTTACATGGACGTCTCCTCTTTAGGGGACGTTTTGCCACTTAGAAGAAGTCGTTGGTGTTGGAGAAGCATTGGTAGGCCTCCAAAGGCCACATGTCAAACATCTAGGAAATATCCTCATGGTGAAGAAATCCTCCTCTTCAAAATGTCCATGTGTCAATGAGTGGCTAAATCACCACCAAAACCTAGCTCCCATGAGTGTCATTGTTTTCAATATCACTTACGATGATGTTGACTTGCTCCTTATGTCCTACCTCAATGGCTTCCTGATTTCTTTCTATCATCATCTTTTCCAACCCTTTTTCTTTAATTATCTTAGTTGGCTTGATCTCCAAATCACATTCCTGTATTTGTGACACCCTCTTTCCTCTTGATCCAAGGCAATCTTGTTGTGATAATACATCCTTTACGATGGGGTAGGGGACAAAGGCCTTGATCTTGTTGTATCCCACATAAGTTTAGAAGTGTTTGAGAGACTTAACTAAAGCGTAAGATTATTTTTTCGTAACAGTGTAATTCAATTCCGAGTCCCTAAGATTCTTACTCATGAAATCTATTGGTTGTTCATCCCCTTGATGATGTTTTTGCAACAACACACCTGCAATGGTATCTTTCGAAGCAAAAGAGAAAATGATGAAGTCCTTGGAAAAGTTTGGGCTAACTAAGACCGGTGTGACAATTATTGCCTCCTTAATATGTTCGAAAGACAACCTACCTTCACTTTCCCACTCAAAATGAGCGTCCTTTTATAGTAACTTGTTAAGGGGTTTAACAATTTCGACAAAGTTTGGGACGAATCTCCTGATAAAGTTAATTTGGGTGAGGAAAGATTGCAAGGCTTTCTTGTATTTAGGAAGAGGGATTTTCTTTATGGCTCCAACCCTTGCATGATCTATCGTGATTCCATATTTAGAAATGATGTGTCCCAGTAACTTACCCTTTTCAACACCAAAAACTTATTTCTTAGGGTTGAGAGAAATTCTATATTCTCTACATCTATGGAAGATAGTTATTAAGTGTTGAATGTGTTGTTTCATATTTCTAGAAATGGAGGTCAGATCATCTTGATATATCTGTATGAGATTTCTGATTAGATCTCTGAAAGCATTGTCCATGGCTCGTTGAAAAGTAGACCCTACGTTTGTGAGTCCAAAAGGAATTCGTAAGTACTTATAGGTTCCCCAAGGGGTGGTAAGAACATTTTTGAGTTGATCATCCTCCTTTAGCAAGACTTGATTATACCTTAAGAAATCATCAAGCATAAACACCATCTCTGAACTGATTACCCTTTGCAAAAGATATTCCATGCTTGGTAAGTACTAAGGGATAATTGTCTTTGAGCAAATCTTGGTTTAAGTTTTTGAAATCTTCACATATCCCGATTTCACCAGTATTCTTCCTTACAATAAATGGATTATAAACCCATTATGAATATCTAATCGATTCAATTATTCCTTCCTCAACCATCTTTTGTAACTCCTTATGTACTTGTGGGGGACCTTTGGGTTCATCTGTATGAGATTCTGTCTAAAAGGCTTCGTGTCGTCAATGAGGGGAATGGCGTGTTGTATAACGTCTTCCCGGTAGGCCTTTAAATATTCGTAATACCAAGTGAATACATCCTTGAATTCTCTTATATGTGTAGTAAGATTTTCCCTCTCATTGACCATTGTTCCTTTACCAAATTTGATTAGTTTCGGAGATTCCTCGGTTCCAATGTTGTATTCAACAATCTTGTCACTAATTTTGTTCAAAGGTTTCCCTTTATACATATAATTTTGGTCAAAGAGGTTTTCTAAAGGAACAATTCCTTTGGGTAGGGGCCCATCAACAATATAGATGATCTCGATACTTTCCTTCTCAACCAACAAGTTTATTCGAGCTTCAGAGAAGTCTCCCTCATTCTGTAGAAAGTGAAGAAGTTGAATGTCAATTTCAAAAACTTGCCAATGTTCCAAGTTGTCAAGTAACGAAGGTTTCAAGTTTACTTCCACCTTGTAGAAGCCGACTTCTTTGGAAGGTTGTCTTCCAAGTGATTTTCTTCCTTAGGGATGGCCTCAATGGAAAAGTTTTCAAACATTTTTATGGCATCCCAACAACATATCTGTACTGTTTTAACCTTGGGTTTTTTGCAACAAACTTCTTATTGAATTGTGAAACAATTAGGTCGGAATCCCCTTTCACATGCAGGTTCTAGATGTTCATATCGATGGCCACGTTGATTCCCAAGATAAGGGATTCTTACTCAACAATGTTGTTTGTGCAGTCAAAATCAAGTCTGTATGAAAAAAGGGTTGTCCTGTTATCTGGTGACTTTAAGACTATTCCTGCACTCAAGTCCGTGCTTGAGTGTGCACCATCCAAATACAGACCCCAAGATCCTTCTTTTCTTTCTTCATCAATAAAGGGGGAAGTCACCAAAATAAACATGTTGTCTATTCCTTCTTCCAAAATCTGATGGTTTGCGTTGACATGACCCATAATACTTTCAGCTTTGGTCCTATCTTAGAGGAACACTTGCTCCTTACCGTTGTTGATTTTAACCTTCATTTCGTTGAGAGGTTCTGCAAGAATTTGTTGAAAGTATTGTGAGAATTTTACTTCAACCTACTCTGTGGCTTGCTTCTTTTCCAATTCCAAGATCTCATTTGGTGGGCAGGATGATTTTCCTAATGTTACCCTCTCTCTTCTTCTAAAATATTGATCATGAGACATGATTCCCTTTCAACTGCTTTCTCTCGTCCCTCTCGTAGGTAAGCTCTGCCGTCCGAGGGAAGTTATGGTGAGACAAAGTCATCAATCTGATTAATCTGAAGAGTCTCTTTTGGGCTCTCTTCTTCTTGTATGAGAGAGGTAGCTAAGTTTTATTCGATTTCACATGCTGTCTCCTGGGCCTCAAACAAAGTGGTAGGACGTCTCCTAATCAGGGTCCCATACAGATCTTTCATAGTTGATATGTATAACTTGAGAATGGAAACTTTGGGAGGTTTTAGCTCATGGGGAAAACATCTTATGAGGGTGTTAAACCTTTCATTGAAATACCTTATATCTTCTCCTAATTTTCTTTTGCATTTGTGGAGCTGATTATACAAGGATTGATAATCTCTCTTTTTTCCAAATCTTTTGGTGAAAAGTTCCTGAAAGAAATTCCAATTTGTGATTGTTCCTAGGAAAATGTTATCAAGCCAATCCTTGGCCCTTCCAACAGAAGTGTAAGCGAAAAGTTTCATGAGAATATCCTCATGTTGGTCATAGGATTCTAAAATATGTAGGAAAAGATACAAGTGATTGGTCATAGGATTCTAAAATATGTAGGAAAAGATACAAGTGATCTTCGGGTGCGCATAGTCTTCTCCTGAAAACATGGGTCACCATTATTTGAAGTCTTTTGGGAGTTTATGAGGGGATCCAAGGATCTTTGTTATGTCCAAAGGTCTGTGTGCCTCTTTGTTTTGTAGGTTCCAAGTAACGCTTGGCGAGGTGGGTATGGGTGAAGGCAGAGGTGTGGAAATAGTAGGTGAGGATGGAGGGATAGGAAAGGTTGAAGATTAATTACGAGGGACAAGGGATTTTGGTGCACTAGGCCCTTTAGGTGGTGCTTTACAACCCTTGGAGGGTTTTTTGGACACACACTTCTTTGGTGGCATGGCAGAGTCGCCATATGTGAGAGGAGGCATTCTTTGGTAAACCTTTGAAGGCTTGAACCTCCCACGGGAAAAGGTTTTGGGAAAGAAGGATTATGGGAAGGTGGAGTCGCCATATGAGCTTCAAGATGAGCTCATCAAGGAAAATGGAAAGGGAATGTCCCTTAGGTGGAGTCGCCAGTAAAGCTAAGGGAAAGGATTTGGGGTAGCTTACCAAAGTGTCGTTAGGGTACAAAGGATATTCAAAATCTTCCCCAGAAACAACACCAAAATGTTATAGCACAAGTTGTAGGTTGGAAAATCCTGACCCAACCACAAAAGCAATTGTTGCAACTTGGGAATCCTACACCCAATTTCTCCTCGATGTAGGTCCCACACTTCAAGGGTGGCTAGGTCAGTTTAAGGATGCGATCCCAATGACCCTAGGGGGAATGAGATGGGGATGGATATAGATGGAAGTGGATCCCCTACATGTCAAATCTAAATGGACTGAAATGTGGAAAGATATTCCTTGTAAACCCAACAAGTATTTCCCCAAAGATGTAATACTTCTCTAGATGATTGTACCTGCCCGAGACACAAGAAAATCCAACTTTCAATGATATATGTTAGTATGGATCATCAAGTTAATCTTGATGTCCGTAATTTGCAGAAGTAGATGAAAATTTATATCAGCAAATAAAGCATCCAAATCATCCTACAAAGATCCAAACTAGTTAATCAAATCAACATCAAGATTAACAATAAATATGGGCTAAAAAATGGAACTTAAGAGGCATGAGAAGATGGTTGTTGTAAACATATATTTTCTGCAGAAAATTGCAGCCTTAGGGATGTAGCTTTCAGTCAGTTATATCAGGAAATTACACCATCAAAATATGCTAGCAATTAGCCCAAAAGATGCGCCCTAATTAGTAGAGTAAATGAGCAAAATTTAAGAGTTAGTCTAGGGTTAGTTTAGGAGTTAGGATTAGTTGTCTATATATGTTAGATCAACCTTAATGGTTGTAGGTTAGAATTTGTATTAAAAAGTAAAGTAGTGGGAGAGAGGGGACGCCCTAGTATGGGGAGAGTCCTCTCAGAGTGGAAAACCAACTCCAAGCAAGAGATCTTTCAAAAGACGAAAATTCACGTTTCCCAAGACAATGATTTTATATCTCCAATGCAAAAAAATAGATGACTAGTGCCTTTACTATTGGGTTAATGGAGTCAAATAAATGAAATAGAGATGCTACTTCCTTACGGGTGTAAATACTCTTACTTCCCAAGGAAATTATCTCTAGTTAGGGTTTGAGAATGAGGGGTGTAAATCCTCTTACTTCCTCAAACAAACCCTTGAAACATCGATGAACTTTAAGAAATAAATGATGGAGACTAGAGTGGGGGTGTAAATACTCTTACTTCCCACTTAGATCCTAGCACAAAAATCCTTGACTTAAAAAATGATAGCATAAGAGTAAAAGACCATACCAAAATCAAGAAAGATGCTAAGATAATCCACCATAAAAGCTAGAAAGAATTCATCCAAGGCTAGCGCCTCACTTCTCCATAAACCATTCACAAGAGATAGCCATAAACAAGTTCACAAGAGACAAATATAGACAAGTATAGCGAAAATTTCAGATCCAAGTCCTCTCACAAGAGGGAGAGTTATGTTTAAATGAGATCTTATGATCTCTTATTTATACAAAATGTCACTAAGGTGACTTATCCATATATTAAGGGGTAAACCACAAGACTAGGGGTCAACAACCGTAATCTTTCCCCCTTTCAAAAAATAATATTAAACAATTCATTTAAAGTTTCACTTTTGCACAAATAAAACCCTAATTTTACATGGACATCTCCCCTTTAGTAGACGTTTTTCCACTTAGAAGAAGTCGTTGGTGTTGGAGAAGCATTGGTAGGCCTCCAAAGGCCACATGTCAAGCATCTAGGAAATATCCTCATGGTGAAGACCTGCTCCTCTTCAAAAATTCCATGTTTCAATGAGTGGCTACATCACCACCAAAACCTAGCTTCCAAAAATGACATCATGCCCTAGGAGGTGACGTTTTTCCTCTCCTAGGAAAATCGTCAGGCAAGTGAAGCATGGGATAGGTCCATCCAACTGTCCTCTAGGATTTCAATATTTCATCTCTGTGATCTGGAATGTGGACCCTTGGCATCCAACCTGTGGGCTTGCAGCCCCATGGAATCCCAAGCTGGGATTTTTCTCCCAAAACTGTCCACCAACTAGGTCCTGCAAAGACAAATGAGCATGCCCTCCAAGGATCTCAATTCATAACATCATGATAAGTGAATCAAATAAATAAATGAGCCACCTAAGAATATGCATCAAATATCACTATATCAAACAATTAATTTCTCAAAGACACTATGTGACTTTTCAAACTTGAGTATGGGAGGGTTGACAAGGTGTCCTATTGGGTAGATATTTCCCTAGGTCAAGGAGAGTTTCCAAGAGATCCCTCTCCAATCCATGTAAAGTGGATGAAGTGGTTGGGGTAAAAAATCAACGAGCATAGGGATCATGACATACAAGAGGTCGTAGTGTCTCATTCATGTGTGCCTTTGTAGAGGGTGTCTGGTACCTTCATCCCCAATGCAGTTTTTCCAGGCCCTTTATTTTCCATTCTTTCATAATTTTAAGGAGAGGTCGAAGGTCACTTCCCTGGCGTGGTGACCAGATAATGACAATGTCACCCACAAACACCTAGTGGAAATGAGAAGGCTGACTCATGATGAGAGACCCTTTCTCTCAGCCATGTAACTGAGAGCCATTACCCTAGTTTGTTGACCAGACGATGGCAATGTCATACCACTAGATATTCATGGATGTGATAGGTCAGCTCGTGATGAGACCTCCTATCCTTCAACTAAACTTTTAAGCATTATTTATTATATTGTGGGTCCCCTTTACTGAAA
>SNQJ01S0005603.1:326403-350438 GCA_010110895.2 Picea sitchensis
GAGAAGCAAGAATCTGATACAAACTGGATGCAATTCTAGAATAACATTAGATGGATCCAATAGATAATAGATAAGCTGCTACAAACTGATCCGGATAAGAGATGCAAGCCTCCCAAAGGATGGATATACACTGAAGAAAAATACAAGAAGAACCAAGGTCAAGTCCAAACCCCCCTGGCTGATGGCACGTCTTGCTGTAGAGCTGAGAAGACCAATGTTTCAGCCCAATTGAAGAGGATCTCCAAAGAATGCCAAACTTTGCATAAATATAGATCGGGACCAGTAGAATCCCTCCCTGAAGTATCAAGTCCAGATGCCAAGATTTACCCCTCCAAACTACCGAAACCCTAATCAAGGCTGTGCCCTCCTGAAGTCTGTTAAGCTCAGAATTTTGACCTTGATGGAGGAAGCCTCCAAATACACTGAAACTCTCTAGAAAGGTAGATCAGGCCACCACAAGCCACTAGGAGAAGTTTCAGGATCAGATATGAGGTGTATCCCCTCCAAACTGAGTAGATCTGAATCACAATTGCACCCTCCTTCTGTAAAAAATGTCCCAAAGCTCCATATAATAATCTAGCAAGAGTAACACTCCCAAAATGATCCAAATCTGATGATCAAGGCCTTGCAAATAATACCCAGGTGTTGGAATGTCAATAGAACCTGCCACAAAGCTAGATCGAACTCCTCTCCAAGAAATGATGTGCCCCTATTGGAAAACCCTTAAGGGTACGACCTGCTGCCCTCCTGGATCGATGATGGTACCTATGAAGACTATAGAATGGTGTGGGTGGAGTATTTCATCCCCGAGACCAAGCTTGGAATAAGGTGAGTGGAATATTTCACCACTGAGTTGTCCTCTAGGGTTTGTATTCTCAAAACCCTCAAAACTGTGTGCTCAAGAGCCTAATATCCAAATGAAATAATATCCAAGATGAAGTGAGAGGTGCACCCTAGGCTTTCCTTTATACCTCTTTTCTGTTTCTTTGTTGAGTTAAGTTAACCCCTAAGTTCAAATCCTAAATCAACCTTGAGTGCTCTATTCCTTCATTGAGTTATTTTTTACCGTTTTTACCTTTTTCCAAGTCAACTTAGAAATATAACATTGAGTTCACTGACCTTTCCCCATGCTGCATGAGACTATGGTCTAGTGGGGATGACTAGACCACTAATTCTTTCGAGACCTATTCATAAAGAGGTGGGGGACATTACAGTCTCCCGTGCTAGAAATTTCTTGCCCATAAGAAATTCCGAACCTGTTTCTCGTATCACCTGTTCATTCTCCCATTTGGCATCCTCAATGGGCAAATCCTTCTATTTGATTAAGTATTCTTTGATGCCTCTCCTCCATATTTTCTTCTCCCAAACCTCCAATATTTCCTTTGACACCAGTACCAATTTTCCCTCTTCATCTAGAGGTGGCAACACCTCAAGTGGGGTGATGTGTTGGCCGATGGCTCTCTTCAGGCATGACACATGGAAAACATTGTGTATCCTACTACCCTGTGGGATATCCAACTCATAAGCCACGACCCCTACCTTTCTGCTGATCCTATAGGGCCCAAAGAACCGGGGTTGGAGCTTTTTTGCTCCACTCCTTTTGATAGAATCCTGTCTGTACGGTTGGAGCCTTAGGTAGACCAAGTCACCAACCTCAAAAGTATGCTCTACCTGGTGTTTGTCTGCTTAGACCTTTTGCTGATTCTGTGCCCTCTGTAGATGATCCTTCAACTCCCTGAGGATGTCTTGAATCTACTGTACCCAATCCTGTACCATCGGGGCTCTACTATCACCAAAAGCAATCTCTACAAAAGAGAGTGGGTCATAATTGTACAATGCCCTGAATGGAGTCATGCATATGAACATGTGATAGGTGGTGTTATAATAATATTCCCCCAAGTGTAGCCACCTAACCCATGCCTTCTGCCGCCCTACTACATAATTCCTGAGGTATCCTTCTACCCATTTGTTGACTATTTCGGTCTGCCCATCAGTCTGAGGGTGATAACTAGTGCTAGGGGTCAAGGTCGTACCAACCATCCTGAACAACTCTTGCCAAAAAGTGCTCATAAATTGGCTATCCCTGTCACTAACAATGGTTTTGGGTAGACCATGTAGTCTGAAGATCTCTCTGAAGAATAATTCGGCCACCTATGTTGCACTGAGGTCTATAGAAATGGAGAAGAAGTGTGCAAATTTAGTCAACCTGTCCACCACTACGAAGATACAATCGTTACCCTGTGCCCTTGGCAACCCTGTGATGAAGTCCATGGATATGATCTCCCATTTGTGCTCTGGGATGGGTAGTGGTTGTAGAAACCCCGCCGGATGTGTGTGCTCATCCTTATTCTCCTAGTAAGTAGTACACTCCTTGATGTGACTCATCACATCTTCTTTGAGGCCCTTCCATGAGAACCTTTCCCTTACCTACCTGTATGTTTTTCCAATCCCTTGGTTCCCTGCCACTGGTGAATTATGACATGCGTGTAGTATCTTTTCCTTGAAGGTTGACTCAGGGACCAAGAAGATTCAACCCTTGTAGTAGATGATGTGATCTATGAATCTGAAGTTGTCATTCTGTATTTGCCCATCCATCAACTAACAAGCGAACTGATTTTTGGAATATTCCACCAAGAGGTGGTCCTTCCATTCAACTGATACATCTGTCATGGCATAAACCAATGGCCTCTTGGATAATGCATCTACAACTACATTGTTCTTCCCCTTGACAAATTCAATGTCAAAATCATAGGCCTGTATCCTGCTGACCCACTTCTGTTGTCTCTCATTAAAGTCCTTCTATTCCAAGAAGTACTTAAGGCTGTTGTGATCTGACCTCACCACAAATCTTTCTCCCACCAAGTACTATCTGAATTTGGCCAAGGTATGCATGATGACCAACATTTCTTTATTGTAGATAGTGTAAAGAAGCTCACAGAATCTCAAATTTCGACTCTCATAGGCAAGGAGATGCCCATTCTGCATCAGTACGACCCCAATGCCCTCTCCGGATGCATCACACTCCAATATGAAGGGTTGGCCAAAATTTGGTAAGGCTAAAACTAGGCATGTGCTCATTACCTTTTTCATCTTATCAAAAGTAAACTGTGCTTGTTCACTCCATCTGAAAGCCCCTTTTTTGGTCAAATCAGTCAAAGGTGCACAAAGTTGTGAGAAACCTTTGACGAACTTCCTGTAATAAGTGCAAATGCTGAGAAATCCCCTTAACTCTGTAATAGTTTTAGGTGTGGGCCACTCAACTATCGCTTGGATCTTCTCCTGATGTACCTATACCCCTTTAAATCCAATGATGTGTCCCAAGTAGAGGACCTCTGTCATCCCAAATTCACATTTTCACTCCTTGGCATACAAGGATTGGCCCTCCATGATAGTTAAGATCTATTCCACATGCTGAAGATGTTCCTCCCATTTTTTGCTGTAGACTAGCAAGTCATCAAAGAACACAAGAAGATGCTTCCTCAACTACTTTTTGAAGACATGGTTCATACATGACTGAAATGTAGCTGTTGGTTAATCCGAATGGCATCACTAAGAATTCATAGTGGCCGTAGTGACACCTGAAAACAGTCTTAGGGATGTCCTCCTCCCTCATTTTGATTTGATGGTAACCGGAGTGCAAGTCAATCTTTGTGAAGTAAACAACCCCATGGAGCTCGTCCAATAGATCATCAATCCTAGGAATGGGATACCAGTTTTTAATAGTCTTCTTGTTTAAGGCCTTGAAGTCAATGCACATGCACATGGTTCCATACTTCTTCTTGATCAATGCCACTGAAGAGGCGAAAGGGATGGAACTTGGTCTAATGTGACCCATATCTAGGAGCTCTTTGATGGCCTTCTCTATTTCATCCTTGTACTTCTTTGGGTTTTTGTAAGGCATGGTGATGAATGGATTTTCCCCTTCCTCTAACTCAATGATATGCTCAAATCCCCTATCTGGTGGCACACTTGGTGGAATGGGTCCAAACACCTTGCTGTGTTTGTCAATGATCCTATGAATCTCTGGTGCATAGTGAACCTTCCCCTTTTTGTCCACATGTGTCAAAATCTTGCACTCAATAGCATATACAATCTCCTCTCTCTTGAAAATAGCCTCCATACGCTTAGTTGTGACTACCCTAGTGGTGTTTCCTTTCATGCCTCTGAGGACTACCTTCCTTCCACTCTCCTATGTGCAAGACATATCCATGGTTTTATAGTTGGTGGTGATAGGCCCCAACGTACTGAGCCACTGTACTCCAAGGATTATATTTGTGTCAGGGAGGTCCATCACATAACATCCTGTACTAGATCATGCCTACCCAATGTAAGCTTTATCTCTGGAATGTACCTGTTACAAGGCATGGTGCTTCCTCCTGCTACCTCTACCTTGAATCCTTCAAACTCAATTGTGGGTAGATGCATCCTCTGTAGCAATGCTAAGTCAATGAAGTTGTGAGAAGCACCCCCATCAATGAGCATCGACACCTTTTCCCCCTACAATACTCCTCTCATCCTGAAGGTGTTGTACTTGGGTACCCCACTAATGGATGCTAATGTATCTCTCTCCTCTTCTGCACTGCAATGACCTATATCCTCCTCCTCTGCAGTTTTGGTGGTGTCTACCTCCATGTTTTTGATGTGGCCGAAATCCTCATCCTCTTCATTATCTAACATCACCTCAATGTAATGAACTTGGCCACGGACCATACACTTGTGGGATGGGTTCCATGACTCTTTGCATGTGTAGCATAATTGTTTCCTTCTTAGTTCCCTTCTAGTATTCTCATCCATCCTACCTCTTCCTCTGTCCAACGCCCTTGGGTCTCTTTCTCCTGGGTTCATTGGAGGTCTTTGGTCTCTGCCTCCGATGTTTAGAGGTGGTCTAGGCAAAAATTTCGTTTTTGCAGTTGGGCCTAGATCTCTCGTCCTCCAGATATCATCCTGCAAGTTGGTAGGCTTAAAATCCTTAACCCAACCCTTCAAGGGTTCCATCAAATCCTCAATGAAGACCATCATGAGTCTGGACTGTGACATGTCCTGCACCATGACTTATAGCCTCTGGAATTCCTCAATATACACCTCTGGTGCCCCTGTCTGTCTGAGCCATGTGAGTTCCCTGAAATGTAGCTTTGGATCCCCCTGGTCAAACTTGTCAATGAGTCTCTGAGTAAACTCTGTGTATGCCACTATCTGATTGTGGCCAAGTGTAGTCAATCCATGATACCACCAATCATGAGCTTTTCCATCCAAGTACATGGTGGAAAACTTGATGGCCTCCATCTCCCTCATAGGGTTAAGTTGTAGGTAAGTGTCTATTTTTTTTACCCACGCCTGTGCAATCATCTTGGAAGAACCATCAAAGTAGGGAATCTCCATCTTCCCAGCCCCGCGCTCAAACTCATAGTTGCTCATGTGGTACGACCTGGGCTTGTTTCTGAATTTTAATCCACAGATATGATCTAGGGTGATTTTCCTTTGCACTGGTAAGCTCAATGAGTTGTACTCCTTGGATTATTGATCAAACAGATCATAAAAATCATCTAGGTGGTTGGGCTGTGTGGGTTCATTTGTGAATGAGGGTAAGTACGACCTAGGAGTAGTTCTGCTGCCTATATGTCCCTGTGGTGCTCCCCCTCCATGGATTCCCTTAGAATGATGATAAGGAATATGTTCCTGCTGATACCTGTTCCCTCCATGAGATCCACTAATTTCCTTGTTGGCATAAAATTTTGGACCTTTCCCCTTCTGATTCATCGCCATCAATATTTCTGCTATCCTTGTTTGGTTTTCATATACCTTCCTTAAGGTCTCTAATATTTTTGCCTGTCCCCTATGGTTTGCCTCCTTGTTTTCCTGTAAGTGGTTGACCAATGTACTCTATGTCTGGTTTATGGATTTATGGAGTTCCTGTGTTAAGATTGCTAAGCCCTGTGGCTCACTGTCCTCACCTGAACCCTCCATATTGACTTCTGCCTCACCTGTCTATTTCCTCCTTCTGCCCATATAAATTCCATTGAATTTTTGCATGCACTAATCGTCACAGGATGGGAGGATCAGAGCTCTGATACCACTGTAATGTTCCCAAGCCATTTTTTTTTTTTTTTTCGCTTGGAACACTAACTGACCACTGAATTAACTGTTTGATTGTTTGTGTTTGCAGGTTGGCCTCTCAAGTTTCGGCCTTAGGGTTATAATCAGTTATTAAGAATAGATCAGAAGATATACTCAATACAAATTCAAGATCTAACCAACACATAAGATATAGAACCAAATAACATAGATTTGACCTTTATTATTATGAGAAGAAAGAACCTGATACAAAGTGGATGCAGATATGGAATAACATCAGATGGCTCCAATAGATAATATATAATATGCTACAAGTGCTTCGGATAAGAGATGCAAGCCTCCCAAAGGCTAGATATACACTGAAGAACAATACGAGAAGAACTAGGGTCAAGTCCAAACCCCCCTGGCCGATGGCACGTCCTGCTGTAGATTTGAGAAGACCAATGTTTCAGCCCAACTGAAGAGGATATCCAAACAATACCAAACTTCCCATAAATATAGATCGGGACCAATAGAAGCTCTCCCTGAAGTATCAACTCCAGATGCCAAGATTTACCCCTCCATCAAGGCTGCGCCCTCCTGAAGAGTTTCAAGCTTAGTATTTCAGCCCTGATGGAGGAAGCCTCCAAATACAAAGAAAATATCTAGAAAGGTATATCGGGCCACCACAAGCCACTAGGAGAAGTTTCAGGATCAGATCTCAGGTGTAACCCCTCCAAACTGAGTAGATTTGAATCACAATTGTGCCCTCCTTCTCTCAAAAACGTCCCAAAGCTCCAGATAATAATCTAGCAAGAGTAACCCTCCCAAAATGCTCCAAATATGATGATCAAGGCCCTGCAAATAATACCCAGGGGTTGGAATGTCAATAGACCCTTCCACAAAGCTAGATCAAACTCCTCTCCAAGAAATGATGTGCCCTTGCTGGAAAACCCTCAAGGGTACGACCTGCTACCCTTCTGGATCGATGATGGTACCTGTGAAGACTATAAAATGGTGTGGGTGGAGTTTTTCATCCCCGATACCAAGCTTGGAACAAGGTGAGTGGAATATTGCACCACTATATTCTCAAAACCCTCAAAACTGTGTGCTCAAGAGCCCAATAGCCAAATGCAATAATATCCAAGATGAAGTGAGAGGTGCGCCCTAGGCTTTCCTTTATACCTCTTTTATGTTTCTCTTTTGAGTTAAGTTAACCCCTAGGTTCAACTCCTAACTCAACCTCAAGTGCTCTATTCCTTCATTGAGTTACTTTTTACCCTTTTTACCTTTTTCCAAGTCAACTTCAAAATATAACATTGAGTTAGCTGACCTTTCCCAATGCTACATGAGACTATGGTCTAGTGGGGATGACTAGACCACTAAGTCTTTCCATACCTATTCATCATGAGGCGGGGGACATTACAAAGCTTCACAACAACCCAGTCATAGGATGAGGAAGGATTGACAAGGAATTTAATGATTGAAACATAATATAACGACCTTACCTGTTCTCATGAGAATTCTGGATGATTTCATGGGAATATACACAATTAGTTTTATCCTTAACACTTTGATCATGGCATCGTCAACCTCCTGGGTGTAATTTCATCTCTTGGTCTGAGCAACCATAACAAGATTTGATCTCCAAAACAAAGGTAAAATCTCTGGAAAAAAAATTGAATCCTTTCTCTCACTCAGTTCGATGAAGACAATAGATAAATGTTGTTGTATCTTAAAATTGTTATGCATTTTGAAAACTGTTAGCATTTTTGTTTCTTTTTCTAAAATTGACACTAATCCCAACGATTATATATTCTGGAGAAGAGCAACTCTATAAAATGCTAGTAATGAGTGAGATAGTGAGGAAAAGACTGATATAAGAGTTGTAAAATCACTTTCATTATTTTAATGCGAAGGTTGAGCTTGTGCTGCAATTCTATATGTTGTAGCATCATTAGTATAGTATTTTAAGGTAGTTGAAACCCATGAGCGAGGGCCCACTTGTAACATCCCCACTATAATCCCAGGTTTAATTAATGCACAATGTAGAGATAAATGTGGCTATGGCCAAGCAATGTAAATGTGAAATGTATTTTTTGAGTTGTAAATAAATATAATGAAACACTAGATATTGGGATATGGACAGAGATGGGGGATGACTAATCCACAAGAGATGGACAATTCCTAGAGAGTATTCAAGAGGGGTTCAAAGGGAAATAATTTATGGGTATTAATTCAAACCCACATTTTTGAATTTTACTATCATTTGAGGAGACCTTCTATTTTCTGGTTGAGTGTATGAGAGTCCCATTATTGAATACATGTCATAGGGTGGGTGTGAGAGTCACATCCCATAGTTATTGGAGAACATAGGGCTAAGGTACAATCAACATTAGGTAGAGTGAGTAGTCAACTGTCTTTGGGAAAGAGAGGAAATTCACATGGGTAGTAACATGAAGTTTTAGACATTCAATTTTTACAAGAATAACAATAAAGAATAGGGGAGAAGAGCTTAGGAGTTGGAACAACAAGGCTGGGCGAATTTTGGAGCATGTTGGAGTGATTTTGGATCATTTTGGAGCCAGAAATTGAAGAGCCAGGTTATTAGGTCTGAAGAGTGAACTCCTGGGTGAGTTGCATTGTATCAATAAGTGGTTGTTGTTGTTTTTGTTGGTAGTTTCTCCTAGCAATGAGTTACCTTGAGTTCCTAGCTACCTATGCTAGAGAGACCATGATAAATGAATGGGATTCCCAATGGAGTGAGAGTATTGAAGGGGTACATTCTTTGGGTTGGGCAGGTCAAGAGGAAGAGAGCCGAAGAAAATTCGAGATAACTATAGGAGAAAACCAATGGGTTGTGTGATATGGAGCTGTGAGGGATTGCGAGAGGCACCCTTCTTTTGTGGATTCCCAGCCCCAGTTTGGGGGTGACTCGCTATTGAGATTTGGATCAAAAGTTCTATGGTTGGGTGGAACATCCTTCCCAAGTAGCTGGTTGCATACACTCTCTTTTGAAAGACAAGTATTTATCTATTTTTGCTGAGTTATTCCATGAATGTAATTGTTGTTCATTTACTATGTGTATGAGAATGGTTTTATATGTTGTTATAGATGTTTTATCAGTTGCATTCATGCTTATTTATAATGTTGTAGTTGCATTTAATTATGGGTATCAAGTATTAGTCGAAAATGTGTTTAAATTGCATCTGGTAAGCTTCAAGATTTGTTTAGCAAAATAAAATTTCGTTTTATGTGTTTTTCTACGTAGTAATGTTCCTTGGTTAAGTTGGGGGATGTTACACTAGTAAGAGGTACCAGGCCACCCATTTTCTTTTCTTGATTTTACTTTCATTACTAGTACTAGATTTTACTTTGTTAGCACAGTGATAATTATGTTCTTTTTTTGTTAATTTGAATTATGAATGACAAGATATTCTTTTGAGTATAGTTTTTAGAGTAGAGGACAACACACAGATTGTAGATATTTCCTGTATGTGTATTAGTCCCAATGAGACAACAATGAGCTAAAATATGATTGGATTTGTAAATTTTCATTTTGCAGTAGTTTAATTGGCTATGTTATCCGAAGTTACTTTTCATTATGAATGAAATGCTAGAATATAATTTGTTGTTTGTAATTGTTTTCAATAAGTATGCAAAAGTAGAATATGATTTGCTATTGGATTATAAGTTAATATATAATGTAGAGTTCATTTAGTCTAGTCAATTCAAGCACCCATGTTCTACACAAACAATGCACAGTGCCTCACAAGTACGTAGGAGACCCTGGTTGATAAGATTAAGTGAACACGCGTTCTTAGTTAAATTTAAAACATATGGAAGAACTGTCATTTTTGGCACCATTGTTGGGGAGGCACTAAAGAGCGTAAGATACTTTTTTTCATTGATATGGGAAACAAGAACACTGGGTAGGGAATAGCCTAGGGAATTTTTGAATGACCCTTTGCGAGCCTCCACCCAAGTGTTGTGCATTAGAACATATTATGATGCATGAGAAGAAGAAGAGGTTCTTAGGGATGCTTCTGTGGTGCAGTAGGAACCACCCACATTGATAACATCCTCACATGAAATCTTGTAGAAGGAGGTAACCTAGAAGGTATTCTAGAATCTCAACAAAATTTCCCTAATGAAAAAATAACATCCAATATACCAGTTAGTCAATCCCAAGTTGAATCCCCAACTTACGCAATGATTATTTTTCCACCCACATAGTCGGTTGATAGAAGAGGATTTGGATTATCGAGAAAACCYTATTTAAGAGACAAATTTCTATGTTGACTCTCTAGAATCTATGGTATTTTTGGGAGAATAACTGTTAAACATCGCCACTGAAGGGGAGGGATATAACTAGATGGATCTAATCAATTTTGGATTCCTGATCCAATATTCAGATGGTACGACTCAAATAAAAAAAATTCCACCCTTTTCCTTGCCTAACTTCTGAGGCATGGCTAGTGAAGACCCGAACACATTTCTCTTTGAATTTGATGTTTTTCGCTAGAGTTATGATTACTCCTATGATGACCAAAAACTTAAAAACTATTCCTAACTACCCTAAAAGAAGCAACACTTTGCTGGTTCATGGGGCTTGGGGGAAACTCTATTCATACATGGGAAGAGATGAGGCAAACATTCTTGAAGAAATATTAGGATAACTACAAAGATAGGGATATTAGAGAGCAAATTTTCAAGATGACTGAAATGGATAATGTGAGTCTAGAAGATTACATTGAAAAGGTTTCAATAGAACCTGCAAAGATCAAAGCAAAACAAGTTGGAACCAGAAAACTTGATTACCATTCTCCTCGGGGGAATAATGGTTGATTGTATAGATGTACTCAACCTCACGGGGGGTGGTGAAATCTCTTAGATGACATATGAACAAATTTGTGAACTTTTCAAATTCTACTCACATGACATTGCGGAATATGGAAAAGTTCCTAGGGACACAATTTCAATAATCACAAGGTCATCTAAAGGAGGGGTCACTAGGGATAAGTTGTGAAACTTATTAGATAATTTCAAAACTAACATCCTTAGTTCACTCATCTCTCACTTGGACACCATGCATGCTAAGAAGAAGAAGGAGGATGAAGCATATTTGACATTAGCTATCCTTTGTTGTAAATGTTGGAAGAAGTACCCTCTTAGAGAATGCCCCTTGAATAATGTAGAGGTGTGCGCTATCCGTGAGAAAAATCATACAACTAAGGACTTCCCTTCCTTCCCTGAACTCAAGGTTGTATATCAAGGAGATAATGAGGAAATTGAATAGATATGTTTCGTAGCCTATAAATGAACATGGCCACCACGACCATCAAGTATGGCATAAGATCCATCGCAGTAATCTGCTCCATATCAATACCCACCGCAAAACTTGTATTCCCATGCCATGGAAACAATGTTCTGTTCAAACCCAAATCCATCCCTGACAACAAGGTTGGTGAGGGCACTTGCCTCAACAGAAGCAATACTATCCTCTCCAAACACACCCTCCAATTCAACATCTACAATAGTTTCAACTACAATAGAAGACACCACAAATTCTTGCCCAACCCATGCCTAACTTGAACAATAAAGTAACTCATCCCACCTACAACACTGAGCTAACCCCTTTTCCAACTTATTTCATCTTCTCTGTGGAGTGTGATGACATTCAATAACACTTGGGAAAAGTGGCCAAGAATTAGACATACCCCATCATCCTTGAACATGATGACGGGGAAGAAATTGATGAAAAAATGGTCAGAATTCTTCCCCCTCAATTCAACCATCCTCCTCAGAGAATTCCAATCAGACACAATCCTTTGAACCTATTTCAACTCCTCCTTAGCTAGGGATATTATCCATAGAAAAACCTCTAGTACAACCTAAATTTGATATTTTGGGGGAACTTAAGAATGTATATGTAAACATACCTTTGTTCCAAGCAATTAAAGGCATTCCATTTATGCCAAGGTTGTCCTAGAGCTATGTTTAAGGAATCCAAGAAGGAAAAAGAAGGACCCCCCAACTGTTCATGTCGTTGGGAAGCTAGAAAACTTAATGTTAGGAAACATGTTCATGACCAAATATGTAGACTCCAGGAGTCCAATCATCAACATACATATCAATAATACTCCCATTCCCAACACTTTGATTGATCTGGGGGTTTCTATTAACATGATGACWAAGGAGACTATGGAGAAACTCCAATTGTCCAACCTATGACCAATCCCTRCTATTCTTCAACTAGCTGATAGATATACCATTAAGCCATAGGGTATAGTGGATGATGTGATAGTCCATGTTGATTCATGGGAATACCCAACATGTTTTATGATATTGTAATCAAAAGCCAACCTAGGTGGATATCCACTGATATTAGGTAGACCTTGGCTGGCCACTACAAATGCTTACATTGGTTGTAGGTCGGGAAATATGACAATTTCACATGGGAATCCCCCCCAAAATATCATACTCTACCCTCCTACTAATCCTTCCTCTAACTCAAAAACACCTTCCTAGATAAAGGATAATGATGATGAAGACATCTAAATTTTCATAGCATTGGAACAAGCCTCAATCCTTGGGAGAGTTACTGAACATGACCTTATTTGTAGTTTCCTGACATATCCAATTCATAATTAAGCTCATCCCTCCCTTGAATACAATATGGAAGAGCATTTTAGGAAAAATGCTCATTGGAAGAGATGACACAACAATTTGACCCAATAATCCCTTTAGATACCTTGTATGAAAATCATAGTACACTAATTGAGATCCACCCAGGGAAAGTTTTGAATGTAAACTCCAAACTAGAAACCTCTCAGGGAGATCAAATCATCAAAGTGTTACAAGAGCATAGTAGTGCATTTTCTTGGGATTACAATGACATGAAAGGAATCCATCCCAGTTTATGCACTCATCGTATATACATAAAAGAAGATGCCTGACCTATCAGGTAGCCTCAACAGAGAATGAATCTAGCTTTGAGGGAAATAGTGAAAGAGGAACTACAAAAGTTACTTAATGTGAACTTTATCTAACCTATTTCTGATAGCAAGTGGGTCTCACCTTTGGTGATTATGCCAAATAATAATGGGAAATGACATGCGTGTATCGATTACAGGGAATTAAACAAGGCCACTCTAAATGAATATTTCCCCCTTCCATTCATCGATCAAGTCCTAGATACCTCAACATGCAATAAATGTTTCTCTTTTCTTGATGGATTCAGTGGGTACAACCAAATACATATTGCCTCTGAAGACCTAGAAAATACTACTTTTACCTACCCTTGGGGAACTTATGCATACCAAGTCTTTCCATTTGGTTTGTGCAATGTCCCTACCACTTTCCAGATGGATGTCCTAGGGATATTTTCCAGACTTGATTCACGATTTTGTTGAAATATACATGGATGATTTCATGTTTTATGGGGACACCTTCGAGGAAGCCTTTCCTAACATAAAAAACGTTCTAGTTAGATGCCATGAAACTAACCTTTCCCTCAACAACGAAAAATGTCACATGCTTCTTACCGAGGGAATTGTCTTGGGTCATCACATATCACCTACCGGGATCAGGGTAGACCCTGCAAAGATCAAGGTCATCTTGAAGCTCCTAGTCCTAACAACCCAAAAGAACGTCTGTAGCTTTCTAGGACATGCAAGATACTATAGGAGATTTATTGAAAATTTCACCAAAATAGCATCACCATTATTCCAACTACTCTCGAAATTTTTTGAATTCAACTGGACCATTCAATGCCATAATTATTTTGAAACCTTAAAGGAGAATCTCTCAATTGCACCAGTACTATGGGGCCTAGATTGGTATTTTCCATTTCACATATCTACAAATGATTTAGACACATCCATTGGAGTTGTATTGGGGTAGAAAGAAGAGCAGGAACCCTATGCCATTTATTACACAAGTAAGGACCTCACTCCAACCAAGCATAACTATATGGTAACTAAAAAATATTTTCTTGTTTTTTTGCATGCAATTAACAAATTCTATCATTATATTATTGGGTACCCTATGTTTATACATACATATCACTTTGTTATTCATTATCCCATGAACAAACCTGTTACTAACTAAAGGGCGACTAGATGGTTTCTTTTGTTGTAGGAGTTCGACATTACAATACTTGATAAACATGGGAAGGAAAATGTCGTTGTTGACTTTGTTTCTAGTCTCACTAATTAGGGAAATCTTTCTTCTGTAAAAGATACTTTCCTAGATGCAAGTTTATTTGCTTTATCTATTAACACACTTTGGTTTGTAGACATTGCTACCTATCTAGCTGCAAGGAATCTTCTACAACACTTGTCACCAAAGAAACATCAAAATGTCATCAGACAAAGTACTATGTACTCGTGGATCTAATGTCATCTCTTTCGCAAGGGGACAAATATTGTTATTTGATGTTTTGTTTAAGAGGATGAGACCTATGACATCCTCAAATATTTCCATGATGAGCCTTGTGGAGGACATTTCGCCAACAAGTGAACTGCAAACACATTTCACCGACAAGTGAACTACAAAAAGGTACTGCATTTGGGATACTATTGGCCTACCATCTTCTGGGATGCCAAGAAGTATGTTATAAGTTGTGATTGCTATCAACAAATGGGTCGACCAATGCAATCTGAAAAAATTCCATTGCAACCTCAAGTCTTGTTAGAGCCATTTGAGAAATGGGCTCTTGACTTTGTGGGACCAATTAATATTCCTTCAAGGAAAAAGGTGTACATATTGGTGTGCAATAACTATGTAACCAAGTGGGTTTATGAGAAGACTTTGACTAAATCCACTGAGCAATTTGTGGCTAATTTGATCTATAAGGAAATTTTTGTTCGCTTTGGGGTTCCCTGAGAGATTGTCACCTACTAGGGAACCCAATTCACATCTTAGTTTGTCCGGTCTATCACTCAATAGTTTAAGATCAAGAATTGGACATCCATGCCATACCATCCAAAATAAAATGGACAAGTGGAAGTCACAAACATGGTTCTAGAGGCCATCTTGACAAAAAAATTACAACACCATCACAAGGACTGGGATGATAGGCTTCGAGAATCCCTATGGGATTATCATACCACCTGGAGAAACACCACTTACTTAACTCCATACGAACTTGTGTATGGTAAGCATGCCATTCTCCCAATAGAATTTGAAGTTAAGACACTAAGAAATGCATTGCAAGTAGGTTTGGATCTCTCAAAATCACAAAAACATTGGTTGAGTCAAATTAATGAAATTGATGAGATTCTTCAGGCCACCCTACAACAAGCCTCTCTTGTCCAACAACAAAGAGCTAGGTGGCATGATAGATTCATCAAGAAGAATAAATTCAAAGAAGGTGATTGGGATCTCTTGCTCGACTCTAGGTACAAGGATTTCAAAGGTAAATTTTGCACCCACTAGATGGGGCCATACAAGATCAACACCGTCTATGATAATGGTTTTGTAAAGTTGCGTATAATTGAAGAGGAAAGGACCCCCATCATGGCATATGGCCAATAATTGAGGCTGTACCGAAAACCAGTATCAAAGGAGAAGTTCATTCTTGAATTATTCAATCAGACCAATTTAGAGGTTGTAAGTAAGGCGGTCTCACCACCGACACTTGCTCCCTCTTTATTTCTTTCATTCTCCTTGAAAAAAAAAGAAATGATGGAAACCTGTCTTAAGCATCACTAGACCTTGTGATATTAGAAAACCGGGATTTTTGCTGATGTCTCTTGGGAAGGAAAAATGATAATGCAATTGCGAAAACCTCTTTGAGGAATAATTAGATGCACTCTGCTTGAAAACCAACTTGTTGACAAGGAAAGTTTGCAAAAAAGAGAGAAAAAAACAAAAACACCAAAAGGAAAAAAAAATCATCGACTCACCATGTTCTGGACTTGTAAGATGTTATAGGGGTTAACTTTATTAGCAACTTCAAAAGGTCTACAAGAAAATCTAAATTGCTGGAGTACAATTTGATTACAATATTTCCATCTACTGCAATTATCTTCTTCAGAGATACTTTTCACAGTTGCACAAACTGAGTTATCTTAAACACCATTTCAAAGCCCATAGGACACTTTGATTGCATTTACTTTGGTTATTTTTCTTCAAATATCCCAAATAATATAAAAGGATGTTATGGCTCTACACTAAGAATGGTTTTGTCTCCATTTCCATTTTTCAGGAGTATATGAGGAATAGCATGGAGGATCAACATTTACCGGGATATGACAAATTAGAGGTAACAACCAAGCCCTTTTTGATCTCTTTATAGATTTGAAAATATTTCAATCAATCCACAAGTTATAATCTTTGAGCCAAAAGTCCCTTAATAAGCCATATATTGAAAAAAAAAATAAGACTTCAATCTTATCCTATGACAAGGGACCTAGAGATTTCAAGTTGTTTCAAGGGGAAGTCTGGTGTAAAGAGGTTGTTAGAAATTTTCCTAACATATTCCATGAATTATTTTTGAAGCTTGAAGAAAGAATAAAGCTTATTTCTAATATTTATACCTATTTCTACGACCTACACTTTGTATCATCAAGAGAATAATCATTATTAATCCTATTCCTGTAGCCCACACTCTATGTATGCCAAATTCCTCGATGTCTGGTCCCTTTTTGATCCATTATTTACAAGTTGTGAATTATGACCATTTAAATTTCGTGACTTGTTTTGCAACTTGTGATCATAATTTAGTAGCAAAGGTATCATTGCTGAAATAGCCACGGAGTTAGCATAATATTGTAACTTGTTTTTGCAATATCCTATCCATTACTCCATTAGACTCATACCCATTCCAATCATCTCAACTACCATTTCAAAGGAAACTCCACCATTTATTTTAGTTATAATCTGGTAACAATGCTTTACAGGCTATAGATATCATTGCAATTTTGATTTGGAGGTTTGGCTCACCATTTTCAAGGTATGGTTGTTCCAAGTCTAATTGAAACAAGACTAACCATTTTCAATGTTTATTCCTACACCATTTTATTTCCAGATTAGTTACAACATTCCACCCTTTATTCCATTCGATTTATGATTTTTCATCATTATCCCAACTACCATGACACTTTTCCTCTCATAGTTTGGTGACAAAACTATACCAATTGTGGGTATTGTTGTAACTATAGTACAAAGATTGGCTTAATATTTTCTAGGCCTAGATGTTCCAAGCCTCATTCCTACAATATTTACCATTTCAAAGACTATCATTTCTGAAGTTTATTTTCAAGCCTATATTTTTATACTTCCAAGTTACAAGCAACACACTTATGTAACTTCAAGGAAAATCCACACAATTATATACCTACAACATACACTTGTATAAGCTACATGTTTGAAATTGTGATACCATTGTCTCAAAGATTGTGATGACAAGTTATGATCATGTAATGAAAAGCTTGAGCATGTCAACATTAATGCCATTATGTAGTTAAGGTTATCAATCCAAAATCATTTCAACTATGATTATTCCATTGTAGGTTTGTAACTCTGCCAATATTATTCTGAAGCAAACAAAAGGTTTTCATCAAAATTGTAAGTTTTGACTTGTCATTTACAGGAAAGGTTTATAACATACAAGCTGTCTCTATAGGCATGAGTTCACACTACCATCGATTTGATATTTTTATGTTGTGAACCCTCCAAACTTACAATTAAAATTTCGAAAGATATAATTGTGATTCTGTAGTGGGAGAGTTGACGTAAGTCATGATAGTCCTGTGACAAGAGTGGTAGTGCTAATTATTATGCACCAATCTACCTATCACTCCTATAATCTCATTTCCATAACTTGCTATTATTACCTCATCTTACACCCGAATCATGGTTTGGTAGTGCCATATTAGTGGTTGAAGGCATGGTTTGGTAGTGCCATATTAGTGGTTGAAGGCATGGTTTTGGTGATAAGTCTGACCATTAAACTTTCATTACCACAAATTCCAAGAAATTCACTCTCTTGCAATCACCTCAACTTGATTAGTTAAACATGATTGCTGAATGATTCCACATATCATACCTATGATCGATTCACACTAAGTCATATCTACAAGGTTATGCAGAGCACAATTGAAGTTTAGGAGCATCATGGGAGGGAATATGAATCGAGAAGAACCCAATAGTGTTAATGCCATGTCTGTCGATCCAAAAGCCCTAGTAATCTTTACCAGGGCTGGGTGACTTGAATCCTTCAAATGATTCGAGGGTAGTGATCCCTAGTTGATTTTATAATTTTTAAAAACATTTGATGACGACCATGCTGAAGTCTGAGGGTTCAAGATTGATATTACAAAGGCATCCATTGCTAGGGAAAATGGATTACCTATAAATGGAGAACGATGGTCCAAGAACATTAATCTTCCACCAGGTAATTTGTAATGTCCCCACTTTGGGACATCATCACATTGCAGAGGTTTATGATGACCAGAGTAGCCAAATGGATGCTATAGCGAGTACATGGATTATTGAGAGGCATTTTTGGGTCCAACTTGCATTTCTCATCTCATTTCATCATTATGATCCATTCCACATAGGTTGGCCTTGGTTTTGTTGTATTCTGACGATTTCCATGATTTTGAGTATTTTGAGCTATAAGTTAATTAAATTCACTGAAGAGGTAATTTTGGGCACATTACTTGGAGGAACCTCTTAGTGTAATAGCTCATTGGAATTGGGAGGAGCAACACTACAGGATGGGATGGTGAGAAGTTACTTTCAGTGGCCATGGAATCCGCAAGGAGAGATAATGCATTTTTCAGAGGTAAAAAGGTTAATTAATTAATTAAAGTGATTTAATTAATTAACTAGATATTAATAAAATGAAAGTCACTTTGGAGGAAGAAGGTGAGAAGGAATTATAAAGGAAAGGTAAGGGCCTCTATTCATTCATTCAGGTATGTTTTATCATTTGGATATCTAGCTTCTAGCTAGAGGGCCCATCTCTTGGGGGTTTTGAGGGTTTTGACTTAACACACCCTAGAGGACGATTTAGTGGTGAAAGATTCCACTTATATTGTCCCAAGCTTGGTCTCGGGGATGCAATAATCCTCCACACCATTATAGTTTGGATCTACATCAATGCATGAGGGTTCAACACCAGCCACAAGCACATGAAGAGAAGGGGGGCGCACCATTGGGGGTTTCCGGCAAGGGGGGCACACCATTATTTGAGGGAAGTTCGTTCCAAGGGATTGTAAGGGCTTCGACAGATTCTAACACCTGGGTTTTCATTGCAGGGGCTTGGCCATTAGATCTAGTGCATTCCGAAGGAGTTTCATGTGCCATTTGATTTATTGGATGCATTGGACGAATTGAAGAGAAGGAGGGAAACTTTGAGATTCAGATCTATCCTGTTTGAGGAAGTTATGCCTCAGATCTGACCCTGAGACTTCACCTAGTGACTTGCAGTGTCCCGATCTATCTTTCTAGTAAGTTTCAGGGCATTTGGAGGCCTCCTTCATCAAGGCCGAAATTCTAGGGTTTGGCAGTGTTAGGAGGACGCAACTCCATTGGAGGATTCAACATTTGGAGGAGTTATCCTTATCATTTCGGCCCGAGACTTCAGGAGGGGGATCCTATCACCCTGATCTATCATTTGGCCGAGTTTGGACTCATTTGGAGACTTTCTTTAGTGGGACCGAATTATTGAGGGTTTCAGTCTTTCAGTAGGGCGTGGCCTTTCCAGTTGAGAGTTTGATCTTGCTTATGGCCTAGATCTCTTCCAGTATTTGGTCTTCATTGAGTATTTAGCCTTTGGAGGCTTACATTGTATTATTAGATCATTTTGTAGCAACTCCTATTCTTTTATTGGATCCATCTGTTGAGCATTCCAGATCGACATCTTCATTGTATCAGGTTCTTCTACTTATTAATAAAATCAGATCTGAGATGTTTTGGCTTGTCTATCATATTATTGATCTTGCATATGGTTGAGGTATGTTCCATGATTGTATATTCTTGTTTATTGCTGCAAAAACACATATAAACCATCAGTAAAATCTTAAGCGTAACCTAAAGGATCACCGCAAGCAAAGTGTTTGACGAAATGCCACAACCAGAAAAAGTTTAAAATTCATGCAAGACGTGATGTTCCTGTTATAATGACTTGGGAACATTATAGTGGTATTAGAGCTTAGATTCCTGCCATCCAGTGGGAATTAGCACATGCATACAGATCCATAAGGAGGGATGGATGAGATATGCTTTGAGATAACATACTTGGAGATAAAATATTCTGCCCTTAGCAAGGAAACTAGGGCCCAAATAACCTTCCCACAATATGTAGCTATAAGATATTCCAGTTGGAGCAAAGATGAGGCTCTACACTGGATCATCCTAGTAGAGGAAAAGAGAGCCAAAGACCGTAGAAGGTGGGAAGAACAGAGAGACCCCACGCCCATTAGGAACACACAACTTTGCTACAGTTGCAAGGTGCCTTGGGAAACAAATCATAGGTGCAGGGGTAAGGATCATAAGCACATTATTGAGGCACACTATGAAAATGACGATGAGGTGTGTGAAGATGGAGCGATAGATTCTGATTTGGGGAAGTTTGATGATGATAATGACTCTTGCACAGAGGCTAGTGATAGTGACTCTTGCACAAAGGCTGATGATACTAGCACGCTTGAGGAGGATGGTAGTGACCCTTGTGTAGTGGATAGACAATTGGAGGGACAGGATGATAAAAATTATGCTTCAATAGACATATCACATGGTGTTGATGACCCTACACCTTAGTAGAGTGGAGACATTAGTGGGGGTTTGCACGTGTTAGCACCTAGATCTGATGAGCTCCCTATGAGGGACGTGACACATTTGTCATCCTTTCAGGCACCTATGATAGCCACATCACATGAGGATATCAATAGTATGTCAGAGATGATGGAGGAGCCTTGTGTGAGGGATGCACACCATGGACATGTATATCCATAGATCCAGGAGGAGGTATGGGACATACTAACAATTGACCTTATACATACATGTCAACATGAGGAGATGGAGTCACATATTTTGGAGATTCCATTAGTTGAGAAAATTGGGGAGACTGGTAGGTTGATGGAGCACTTAATTCCAGGATCAACCTGCATTGATGAGGATGCACTCTTTATTGGTCTGGATGACCATAGCACGTGTTTGGACACATCTATATGGGATCTAGGCGCATATGATAGTAGCAGGGTGAGTGCACAGGAGGATATATCTGCTCATGTTGGTTACAGTATGATTCAGAGAGAGCTAGCAGTTGGGGATGTTATGCAGTCACATATAGGAGGACCTAGTAGCACCGTAGACAAGGATTAGTTCAATGTTTCATCTTTTGCAGAGAGTGTTGTTGGGGATTCTGGGGTTGACACTATCATGTCTGACACTAGCAGTGAGGGATATGAGGTGGAACCTCAACATGACTGTGATAAGGAGTCACACCACTTAGCAACAAAGTTAAGAGTCAGTGAGGGTATGATCCTGGAAGCCACCAGGCGCAGTGATGACATGCATGCATTGATGGAAGATTACTGTTGGAGAGAATCAATGGCACTTGGAAGCTCAAATGGAGGATTTGGCATGGATGATTTTCACACTCTCAGGGAGAGAGTGTCTATGATGAGGACTGACTACCAATAGTTGTTGACAGACATGGACTACCTACTGGGGATTGGTGAGTTGTATCACAGGGCCTTGAGGGAGAAGGAGTTGGAGATGTACCGACTCACTCAGGAGTTGGAGAGAATGCGAGGATTCTTGAGAGGCACACAGACAACCCTTTAAGAATCAGAGTCCAGATCAAAGGAGCCTCTCGAGGATATTTGTCAGAGATCCACGTCAGTTGTCTTAGTGGACACTCGGATGTATCACCCAATCACATTGCTAGAGGATGTTGGTGATCTAGCAAATGATCACTAGTTGATGGAGGACACTTCCATTTGTGTTTCGAGAGCGATTGACCTCCATGTAGAGGTTGATCCAACAATACACCCAAGATCTACGATACAACATGAGTCTACGGGAGACAAAATGAGTACGTCAGAGCATACAATGAGGAGTGGTAGCTCACAGAGACATGCCGAGATGTATGGTGAGATTCAGAGAGGTATACTTCCTTGCATGGAGGAGATACACTCAGGGGAGTATGCGATTGTCACTCCTTTGCAACAACCCATAGTTGTGAGAGATCACCTTCACCATTTCAGCAGTTGCAAGGGAGATGAGAGATGGAGGTTGGTTGAGAAACACTTAGAGGAGTTACTTCCAGTTGTACCTGATGATTTGGATTTAGTGATGACTACAAGAGAGCAGTTATCATGGGTACTGGTAGACGCGATTTTGGTCGAATCCTTGGGATTGACCAAGACATGTGGTATTTTTCAGTCCTACGGTCAGCTGCAGATATTTCTGTTAGCCTTTCCTGACATGTTCATCATAGGCATCAACATGAGGAGAGATAGATAGTGGCAGAGGACATGGGGAGTGGCTAGGCCGAGATCAATTGACATGAGTGTTTTTACAGCATCCAGTCGGATAGAGGTGGATCGTCATAGGAAGCTAGTGGAGACTTGGTGCATGATGGTGACCATCATAGGCTAGATGATAACAAATGAGCACAAAGGGCTTCCGACTGTGATCAGTCTAACATAGGAGCAGTTAGGGGAGATTGGAAGTGATAAAATTCCATGTCTTCCATGGGATCCGAGAGTTCATGTGGTTAGTAGGATGTTTTACTACATGAGGACTCAGGTTGTGCCAGAGAGCCACATACTCCACCAGGGGTTGGTTTGGAGTGGGCCTGTAGGGATTTGTCCGATGGAGCAAGGCAGATTTTCACTCTTGATCATCATGATCAGACATAGAGATGGTTGGAAAGGTACTACTTCCACATAGATGTCTTTACAAATGCATTTTCTGGACAACAGGTCTAATGGCCATAGGTATTTCAGCTTGAGGATCTAAGAGAGAGGGACCTAATATGTATGCAGGGAGAAGATAGTTTTGGTCAGAGTAGTGCAAGGCCAGCATGGTGATCTTCGACAAAGATTAGCGTGGGATCCAGGGATTACAGGGTTGAGAATTTCTCTGACTGATAGGGGTGAGTGGACCTTTGCAGGGGAAAGTTGTTTTGACTTTCCATTGAGCTTTAGTGTTGGGGAGAGCACATCTCTGGAGGATGTCTCATGGAGTTCTTGTAGTACCTCATTTTGGCATCAACAGGTGCAATTGATGGAGGCCGTGTTGATCTTGGTAGTAGCTTGGAGGATGGACTAATTTTGGGATGAGGCCATGTGTCATGTGCAGGAGACTCACAAAGTTGGTATGTTTCAGGGTTATGCTTCCCAGGGGCTAGCAGTTCATGACTTGATATGGGACCTAGGGGGCAAAGTGTATGATTGTTCATCCTTGGATGGGTTCTACTGTGTATCCCACAGGTGGACATGGGATCCTAGTATTATACTTGAGGGGATTTGGTTATTTCTTGAGGACAAGCAATTTTAGCAGGGAGGACTGTAATGTCCCCACTTTGGGACATCATCACATTGCAAAGGTTTATGATGACCAAAGTAGCCAGATGGATGCTATAGAGAGTACAGGGATTAATGAGAGGAATTTTGGGGTCCAACTTGCATCACTCATCCCATTTCATCATTATGATCCATTCTGCACAGGTTGGCCTTGGTTTCGTTGCATTATGATGATTTCCATGATTTTGAGTATTTTGAGCTATAAGTTAATTAAATTCACTGAAGAGGTCATTTTGGGCACATTACTTGGAGGAACCTATCATTGTAATAGCTCATTGGAATCGGTAGGAGAAACACTATAGGATGGGATGGTGAGAAGTGACTTTCAGTGGCCAGGGAAGCCACAAGGAGAGATAAGGCACTTTTCAGAGGTAAAAAGGTTAATTAATTAATTAAAGTGATTTAATTAATTAATTAAATATTAATAAAATGAAA
>SNQJ01S0005603.1:350623-364176 GCA_010110895.2 Picea sitchensis
TCTTGTCCCAAGCTTGGTATCGGGGATGCAATACTCCTCCACACCATTCTAGTTCGGATCTACATCAGTGCAGGAGGGTTCTACACCAACCACATACACAAAAAGAGAAGGGGGGTGCACCATTAGGGGTTTCCAGCAAGGGGGGTGCACCATTATTTGAGGGAAGTTCGTTCCAAGGGATTGGAAGGGATTTGACAGATTCTAGCACCTGGGTTTTCATTGCAGGGGCTTGGCCATTAGATCTAGTGCATTCCAGAGGAGTTTCACGTGCCATTTGATTTATTGGATGCATTGGACGAATTGAAGAGAAGGAGGGAAACTTTGAGATTCAGATCTATCCCGTTTGAGGAAGTTATACCTCAGATCCGACCCTGAGACTTCACCTAGTGACTGTAGTGTCCCAATCTATCTTTCTAGCAAGTTTCAGGGCATTTGGAGGCCTCCTTCATCAAGTACAAAATTCTAGGGTTTGGCAGTGTTAGGAGGTCACAACTCCATTGGAGGATTCAACATTTGGAGGAGTTATCCTTATCATTTCGGCCTGATACTTTAGGAGGGGGACCCCTTCATCCTGATCTATCATTTGGATGAGTTTGGACTTGTTATTGCACAGTTTGTAGCTAGGATTAAAGGCTATAAGGTAGAAGGCCAAACTGGCGTAACATGAACCTATCCCACCCAATGTCACCACGATGGGTAGGTTCTTTCTCTTTAGGGAGGTTAACCCCAGGGGAGACATCCCGTTCCTGTTATGCCAGTTTGGCCCTCTACCTTATAGCCTTTTATCCTAGCTACAAACTATGCGATAACATGACTCATTTGGAGACTTTCTTCAATGGGACCAAATTATTGAGGGTTTCAGCCTTCTAGCAGGGCGTGGCCTTTCCAGTTGAGAGTTTGATATTGATTACGGCCTATATCTCTTCCAGTATTTGGTATTCATTGAGTATTCATCCTTTGGAGGCTTACATTGTCTTATTAGAGCATTTTGTAGCAGCTTCTATTATGTTATTGGATCCATTTGTTGAGCATTCCAGATCGACACCTTCATTGTATCAGGTTCTTCTACTTATTAATAAAATAAGATCTGAGATGTTTTGGCTTGTCTGTAATATTATTGATCTTGCATATGGTTGAGGTATGTTCCATGATTGTATATTCTTGTTTATTGATGCAAACCCACATATAAACCATCAGTAAAACCTTAAGCGTAACCTAAAGGATCACTGTAAGCAAAGTGTTTGACGAAATGCCACAACCATAAAAAGTTTAAAATTCATGCAAGACGTGATGTTCCTGGTATAATGGCTTGGGAACATTACATATTTGGAGCCAAATTTTACGACTTAGAGTTCAAATTAAGGATTTCTATAAAGGAGTGTCAAAAGGATTGCTAGTTTCACCATAGAAAGAAGTATCTTTCCATATGAAAAAATTCATAACTTGTGAGCAACGATTTAGTGTGGTTTATTACTACCATATCAGAGTCATGCTTCATCTGAAGAACCAACAATACATCAATATTCATTTCTTCTTTATGAAAATCATCTATAGGATGGCTACCATAGCCCAAAGAAGACTAGAATTTGACAACATTCTATACCATCATGGTTTAGTAAATATGCTTAGCTTGAGTGAGTTGAGGGAGACAGGATGGGATTGGGATATTATCATGATAGATAGAGTCATCAACAAAAAACCCAGAGCAAGGGTTTTGTCACCCTTTGTGCACTAGATCCCGAGGAGATTGAATAATGGTGAAGCCTCAACCACTGAAGATGCTACGACAAGATCAAAATCAAGATCAAGATCAAGATCAAATATGAAGGAACTCCTTCTGAGAAGGAAAAAAAGTATGACTCGAGTTTCCATTGCATTGGAGTCAGCTCAGGGTAAGGAGGCTAGAGCTTTGAACAACAAAGGAAAGGCACCAATGCTTGATGCTACTGAATTGGGTTCAAATTCATGCGAGGAAGATGAAACCTTGACACMTAGTGATGAAATAGATGATGATGCCAATGTTCAAATGGAAAAACCTATGGAGATTAGCATCCAAGAGGGAATGACATATGCATCATCCAACAAAGTGAAAACAAGGAGGTAAGAATCAATTGCCTATAACTTGCAAATCTCAATTTCTCAAGAAGTCTTTATATCTCAGATTGCTCAAAATAATTGATAGGCTCCAATTGCAAAACTCAAAATTAAAGAAAAAAATTGCTGAGTACAAAACACAGGCTTTCAATGTAGATGTGCTTTTAAAAGAAACTGATTTTGAAACCCTGCTAGTATCAGTTGAGGGTAGCAACCATGAAATTGCTGAGGAAAATGGGAATGGTGTAATGGATAATAATGAGCATGAAATTGTAGAGGAACATAGAAATACAGAGGATTCTAAGGATCTCCAAGATATATTAGCAGAACATTATGAAGAAAACCTAGTTACAGAGCATGAAAATACCTCAATAGAAGAAGAACATTTACAAGACAAAACATAGGATATACTTTCATGTGCAGAGAAGCTCATCAGTTCCATTCTTGATGAAATAATGGTGAACACCTATGCGTTCTTACAACTAAAACCAGATTTTCCAAATTGGAGAAACAAAGATGAATTGTTTGACTTGGGAGTCGTTGACAAGGAAAACAATAGGCAATGCATTGAGAAGTTGAAGGAAAATTGGTTCAAGATGTATGTTGATCAGGAAACTAAATGGAAGAACGAAATTCAAGACTATAAAGAGCAGTTGGAACCCAACCAATATCAAGTTCAATAGGTGTGTGGGCTATCCTTGCAAGCTTTGTCATGTATATTTCCATCCATTATTTATGGAATATTCCTCCATGACAAATGGACAAGGTTCAAGATTCAAAAAATAGCAGCAAGTCATGCAACTGAGATTCATACCCAAAGAAATTAATTGGCGTCGTCTCCTCTACTTCACCACATGAATAGGATTTACTCTAAGTTGTACTAATTCAATTTCCTTATGTAGTACAACTCTACATGGAATCTGAACCCTTATGTAGGGGATACACGACTGAGGGCCTTCTCATCATTTTTCTATAATCAAGTAATCTGGAAAGAGGCTTCCACATTTTATGATAGAGCAGAAGTAAGATCTAGTATTCACATCAGGGACAAATATCGCCTGCTTATGGTTATTCAAGAAGAATATTTTGGCTTCTTGGATGACCCTAGGATTGCAAAAAGAATAAGAAAAAACCGGTGCTTAGCCATTGCATACTTTGAATACAATGTGTAACATTATGATTTAGAAGCTTTGATGGATTCCCATGATAGATGGTTAGGCCTACCAGATGTCCTTATGGAAAGGGATCCTACCGCTTACCCAACCTTGCCATGGCTAGAGCAGAGATTTATGTGGATTCAATGAGGAAGTATGACATTAGGTAGATGGGGTTAAGATTTGATTATCCCCTCATTTGGTGCCCTACTTGAGTTTACAAGACCTCATTGTAGTGGGATGATTTTAATGAGCTTGCACAATGGACACAGGTGGACATGACTCTAGGCTTCTACACTTAAGAGGAATTTGGTCACCCAACTTACAATTGGAGTGACATTCATGTAGGCATTCCAAACACAGATTGATAGGTTTCATGTGGACATGCAACAATCTTGGAAGGGGGAATGGTGGGCTCCTCATATGGTATATTTCTTGCCTATCACAATCTCCTTTTACCTATCCAAAACTCTTCTTAAACCTTACATCTATCACAAGGAATGGTTATTTTTCTGATGATTGGATCTTAGATTTCTTTATATGCTTTGGATTGCATTTAGTTCTTTTCTTATCTATAGATAGGGTTTTAAGGAATATTTGGTTTATTACAATGACTTGTTATGGCATAGGCCCTTTTTATTGTGTGCTAAATTTGTAAATGAGTGCATATCATCATTTTGGAATGGAATAAATAGATTATCATCAACAACCTCAATCATTAGTTTACCTATGGTTGAGAGGAAGCTTCACAACAACCCCAGTCACAGGATGAGGGAAGGATCACACATGAATTTAATGCTTGAAACAAAGTATAACGACCTTTACTTGTTCTCACGAGAATTATGAGCATCTACACAGTTAGTTTTATCCTTGACACTTTGATCACGAAATCATGAAGCTCTTGGTACGCATTTTAAAAACTGTTAGCATTTTTGTTTCTTGCTCCAAAATTGGCACTAAGCCCAATTATTATATATTTTGGAGAAAAAAAACTCTATAAAAGGCTGGCAATGAGTGAGCTAGTGAGAAAAAGACTGATATACGAGTTGTAAAAACACTTTCACTATTTTAATGCAAAGGTTGAGCTTGTGCTGCCAATTGTGTGTGTTGTAGCATCATTAGTATAGTATTTTAAGGTAGTTGGAACCCATGAACAAGGGCCCACTCAGATGTACCAGGCTTCCCATTTTATTTTCTTGTTTTTACTTTCATTTCCATTACTAGATTTTACTTTGTTATCATAGTGATAATTGTGTTGTTTCTTTGTTAGTTTGAATTGTGAATGAAAAACTCTTCTTCTGAGTAGAGTTTTCAGAGTAGAGGCCATTATATAGACTATAGATCTTTCCTATCTTTGTATTAGTCCAAATGAGGCAGCCATGAGCTAGAATCTGATTGGACTTGTAAATTTTCATTTTGCAGTAGTTTAATTGGTTATGTTAGTTGAAGTCACTTTTCATTATGACTGCAATGCTAGAATAGAATTTGCTGTATGTAATTGTTTTCATTAAGTATGCAAAAGTAGAATAGGATTTGCTGTATGTAATTGTTTTCATTAAGTACGCAAAAGTAGAATAGGATTTTCTATCTGATTATAAGTTAACATATAACATAGTTTTAATTTAGTCTAGTCAATTCAAGCACCCATGTTTTGCACAAAAAATGCACAATGCCTCACAAGTACATAAGAGACCTTGGTTGATAACATTAAGTGTACACGTGTTCTTAGTTAAATTGAAAACGTATAGAAAACATGTCAAATGTCAAGTTCTTCTAAGAAACAATGATTAATTTTTCTAAGAACCATTGCTCCCAATCAAATATCTCTAGCCCCTTACCCCAAAGCCTTATAACCCATTCATAATGCCAAAAAATGTGAACAACACCATCATTCTCATGGTTGTAAATTGGACTTTGACTGAGCTCTATTATTATTGTGATTTGTAACCTGCCCACAATAAAATACCCCCATGAGCCAACGTCCAATGAACTACGTTCTCCCCTAGTCTTGCATGTCACCAGATCCATTTGTATTCCACATCAAGCCTAGGATTTCTAAACTTTATATTATAATAAAGGTCCCCATAAGATTCCTTTCTCCCAAAGGTCACAAACTTGTATTTTCACCTCAAATCCTTTGGTATGCTAAAATTAGCCCCCTCTCCTAAAAATCTAATGTACGCAAGAAGCCTCCATAACAAATTAGCGTGTTTCCTAAAAGTATCATCGAACATGTTTCCTCCTTCAAAATCATAAAATCACATGGATCTCCTCCAATTTGATGTACATTTATTGAAAAGGTCTCCAAATCTACTAAACCATCCTCTTAAAAAATTCCAATGATTTGTTGTGTACTTGGTTCATAGTCTAGTGGTCCAAACCAAGGACCCTTCCATTTTTTTTTTGAAATGTTTACCTTAAGCTCCCAAATTCATAAATAAGTTTGGCACCACCTTTGTGCAAATAGGGTCCTTGCTTAGGAGAGGATCGAGAAATAAAAGTTCAAAAGGGGGTTGTCCATCTAGATATTTACAAATGATTGCTTGCTATGAAAGCTAATTTTTTGAGTTAAACAAGTACCAAAGTCTTTTAGCACCTTTGATACCTAAAACCAACACATGGTCTCTTATTCCCAACCTCTTGGATTAATTGGTACACAAATGTTTATCCAATTTATCAACGTGAATATGTGATTATTTTACTGCAACCACAAATAATCAATATAAGTCTTAACTAATATTTTCCTAACTAATTTAGGAGTATGGAGAATAGAACAAATGTCATTTAGCACTTGGTTGAGAGTAATTATTAAAAATTCCACTCTACCTACCAACTTAAGGTGTCTAATTGCCCATCCTTCCAAATTTGACTATTTTTTTTTCCCAAAAAGTGGAACGAATCATGGATTCTTACCAACCTAACCCTTGTGAGATTCCTAGGTATTCAATAATATCATCATCTTTTAGTGAAGCAACTCCCAACTCAATTGCCAACCTATCAACCAAATTGGGGTGAGTGAATTTTGTTAGGAGCTTCGGCTTCTAAAAGCTAACTCCAAATGTAGTTCATAGTAGATGCCAACAACTCGCCAACTTCATGCTTCCACTATCATTATAGTATTATAGTATTATGCTTCGATAGTTAGAAAGTAATGCAAGTATAGGTAGGCCCTGTGCTACCTATAGGGAACATGAAAGTGAACTAGTGTGATTTTACCATCAACTCCCCTTAGGGGAGAGGTAATTTGGAGAGTGCCTCAAATCACCTGAACCACTATGAGAAAACTCACAAGTGAACTAAAATTGTAAAAAAATTGTAAGCCATAAATGAAAACACCTAAAGTCACGGTGAGAACATGGGTGCCTAATAAGAAAAAAATTACATTTAATCTATAAGCTTCCCACCTCAAAAAATCAAAATCAAATTTCTACTAATCTCCCATAAAAAAATAATTACCTCTTTATTGGGCTCAGGGCCAACACTAGTTATCATTACTAACATTATTAATTTCCTTAAGTAGTGCCATTTCACACAATGCAATTATTGCATTAATAGCATGCAATTGCTTGCAATATAACCACCTATCATTTCTTGTGCATCATGTGAAGTTGCATACCTTATTGGCATTAACATCATTGCCTATTGTTTGCATCAAACTTCTTTGCTACACTGTCCACTATTTGTTCTATGTGAGGTTTTATCTTGTATTGTGCACTACTTCTCATGTGAGGCTTTTTTCTAGCACTATGCAATATTTGTTCCAAGCATGACTTCTTATTTATGTTACACAACGTGTCCTGTACACAATTTCGACCATGCATCAAGATTCACAAATTGAATTGAAATAAATACATTATAATATTTGAAAGAATATACACAATTTACTGATATTTTAACCGATGTGGCAAATAACACCGATATAACACAACTATTTAACCTATTGATACCATTGCCTGAATATATCATGATATATGGCCAAAAAATCATGAGTTGATAGAATATATCACCCAATCCATGACAATTGGGTTGTAAAATCTGTTATTATTAATTTTTTTACCTCACTTTTAAGTTTTTTTTTTCAACTCGTTTCATAAGGAATATATCATGAAATATGGTCAAAAAATCATGAGTTGATAGAATATATCACCCACAACAATTGGGATATAAAATCTGATTTTTTTTTTCTCACTTTCAGGGTTTTTTTCAACTCTTTTCGTAATGATGTATAGTACATTTGTTTAATATCGTTGTTTTGAAGTTTTAAAAATTGAAAAAAATTGAATATTTTGTACTTCTTAAATTTATTAATACTCTCATATTTTTTTTCCAAAAATTCGAATAAGTTACTTTCAAGACCCTCGTTGATATAATATTTGATATAATGGGGTTCCTTGTGGTTTCAGGCGTGGTTCTATGAGATCTGCTTCGTAGCCTCAGGCGCTAGGGCCGTAGGCTCGAGTGGGTGTCGATTTCCGATCTCCCTTCCCGGTTTCCCCTTTCCCGAACCCTACTCCCCACACTTCTTTTCTCCTATGCTTTGTTCCATCCCCTTCTCCCTCTTTCCGATGAACACTTGGCTCTTCCTCATTAATCACAACTTTGTGGGAAGAGGAGGAGGTCGATTATGACCTCAGTTTGGACGATACCTCTTTGTTTTTTTACATGTGAAGAATTTAAGGAAAGGTTGGATGACACACAACTCCTTCCCTCCGCGACGGGCCTCAGGCATAATGGCGAATCAGAAGGAAGGGATGTTCATACGAAGGATTTTCCATCCGACGATGAGTTGCATGATCTTAATTCTCCTAATATCTCCTAATAATAGGTGAAATATCTCCTAATCACTTCAAGCGGTTTTCGGAAAGGTTCCTACAAATATCTACTCATAATGCATGTCTCAATTTTCCCACCTAAACAATCTCACTTGATGAAAACTTCATAGCACTGCGCGTCCAAAGGCATGCCTTTGAACCACCTTTCGCCCCATAGAGGGATCTATGTTGCGGTTGACAGAGTTTCCTCAGTCACCTGAAAAATGACACCTGAGATGACCGTGCATAATCCGTTGAAACCGAGTGCAAATTGCTCAGCTAGTCTCATGTTGAATCCTTGAATTTTCTTGCAAAAGGCCATGCACCCGAACTGTTCAAAGGATGTTCTGACCTCTGGATCTCCGTTGATCAAAGTCAATTTTTGGGGCTTGGGCCCAACGTTTATGCTACTTCACACACCCTTCCTTATGTTTTGGGAGGTTGCCATGGTGCAACACGTATTTGTTCTGCGCGCGATGGATTTGGCATGGGCCCTAGGCAAAAATCTTGATAAACCTGAGCTTGCGAGAAGAACTACAAATAGTGCATAAGTTTGATTGGAGAATGGAATGCATGCATAACATATGGAATTTATAACAGAGCAGGAGGGAGGTGGAAACGTGCTAGGGAACACTGAATTCATGGCGAATGGATGTTTCAAAACGAACTAAATATTTTCCATAGCACCTCCGCACGTGTAAGGTAAAATTGATAAGATCTGCAAGGCATACATGATACGAACACTGTGATTTTTCACTCTTCCATCCCTCATAATGAGTTGATGATGTTCACTGCACTTGCCGATGCGACTTCTATTAACAACTTGCCTTGACCCGGGGCACGTAGAAACTCCCTTTTTGATAGGACCTGACTCTATGGGAACAAACCGACCACTTACTGACTTCAACCCTTTTGTTGTTCAGTACCTGACTTCACATGCCTTAACACACATGCCATGACTCGATTAAGACCGAGCCTAACTAAAAAAGAAAAATGGTGGCGCTAATAGCTGGCTCCAATGGGGATGCTATCCTCCCAACGAGGTAGCAAAGAACAACAGACTAGATGCCTCACCATTGGGCCTTATTTGACTTTCAGACATTTTAAAAAAGAACAGAAAACAAATGAAACCTAAAAACTTATTAACACAATTTTGACTAGACGCAACATAAACTTAGGGCCTTCACTTTGGACTTCAATTTTCTGTCGACACACTGACTCAAAATAAAAATAAAACGACTATTTACAATGACATGTGACTTAAAAAGACTTTATTTCACTGGATAGTGTTTGAGGAACCTGCCGTTTACAGGCCCCCAACCAAAGCATTCTCCATTTAGTTCTTTTAGAAAATAAGTGTTATTCCCGCGATATGCACCGATTCTGAATGGACGCGTCCAAAGATGATCAAATTTTCCGTGTTTTCCTTTATATTCATTCCTCACGTCCCATTTCAACACCATATCCCCCAACTGAAATTCCTCATGCTTAGAGTGATTGTCAAAGGTTTTCTTCATCCTCTCCTGATGGAGCTGTGATCGATTGTACACCTGTTCCCTCATTTGCTGTGTGTGAATCAGTTGATTTATTCTCCTCTGCGTGTCATCTGGCTCGGCCTCCTGCTCTTGCAACAAGATTATGATGGGAAACCCCAGTGAGGTGGGGAAAATTGCGTCTGCATCGCATACAATCTGGAATGGAGATGTTGAGATGGACTTCTTGGTGGTAACCCTATCCGCCCACAACACATAAATAATCTTTTTGTGCCAGGCCTTCTTGTTGTCTTGCAGGAGTCTTTTGATGATCCTGGTCAAGATTTTATTCGACAATTCTGCTAACCCATTTCCTTGTGGGTAGTACGTTGTAGAATGCCTGAAGGTTATATTGTAATCCTAACAAAACTTCTCCATATTATTGGACTTGAATTCGACCGCGTTATCTGTTATGATCTTGATAGGACATCCAAATCTCGACAGGATGTTTGTCTCCAAAAAATGGATGATGACTGCATCAATAGCTTGCTTCGTGGGGATTGCTTCTATCCATTTCATGAAATAATCTGTGGCCGTGAGTATCCATCTGTGTTGCACCGAGGATGGCGGATTTATTTCCCCTATAAAATCCATAGCCCATTGCATGAAAGGTGCTTCGACTCAGATCGATTTTAATGGTAGGGGTTGCATCTTTCTTCTTCCATCGAAAATATGACACTCGTGGAAACTGGAAGCCTCTTTGTATACATCTGCGAAGATGGTAGGCCAATAGTAACCCTCTCTTAGGATTTTGTGCGTGGTGTTTTTCCAGTAGTGGTGACCCTCGCAGTTGCATTTGTGAAATTCTTCTATATCTCGTTTTGCGTCATCTTCTAGCAAACAAGTCAACAATATCCCTCCAGGATCTTTCCAGTACAACAAGTTATCCAAGATGCAGAACCTGACCATTTTAAGAATTAATAATCTGGCCTTGGTCTTACTTAAACCTGGAGGGGCCTGTAGATTCCTCAACACATAGATGATGTTTGTATACCACGGAGAATTGACGAACTTCTGAGACACCTGCACAATTTCTTCTTCCTGATGACTCTTCGACAGATCAACGATGAAGTTGATCCACACAACGTCGCAGTCCGACTGCACCATCAAATTTGTGAGGCCCTGACCCTTAATCATCTTTGTGGGCTTGATTTAGAGGTCATATTCCAGCATGGCCGCTATCCACTTACCTCTCCTTCCCTTAGGGTCAGGCTAAGTCAGGATATCCTTGACTGAGTTGTTGGGTATATAAGCAATAACATGGGAATGTAATATGTATGTTATGAACTCATTTAGTGCCTTTACTAAGGCGTATGCTTGTTTATCCATAATGTCGTACCTTAGTGCAGAATCCTTGAGCATCCTGCTGAAATAGGCTATAGGATTCCTAAAGTTTTGATTGTCTTTATGCAACAACACACCGACAATAGTATGCTCTGAGGCGAACAAAAACAAGATGAATTCTTTCATGAAGTATGGGCTGGCCAACATAGGGGATTTAGTCAGCGCTACCTTGATATCTTCAAATGATTTCCTGGCTTCTGGGTTCCACTTGATCTCTCTCCCCTTTCTGAGCATGCAGGTGATATGTTTTATAATTTATGCCAAGTTTGGGATGAATCTTCTCAAGAAATTTACCTTTCCCAAGAAAGATTGCACTTCCTTCTTATTGCGCGGAGTGCAGATTTTTAGGATTCCTTCAACCCTACTGGGGTCTATCTTAATTCCCTCCTTCGAAATGATGTGCCCCAACAACTTCCCTTCTTGCATCCCGAAATGTGACTTTTTGGGATTTAATGATATGTCGAATTTCATGCACTTCTGGAAGACTTTATTTAGGTGCCTGATGATCCAGGTGGATATCGGTGGCCACCCACCTTTTTCGACTGGCTCAAAACAGTTTTCTGGCAATTTTGACAATTTTGACAATTTACTATTTTTAACAGGTTTTAATTTTCGAGGCCATTTTGAGGGGCCTAAATGAAGGTTTTTCGAGATCAAGGTTCTCAATGATAGCCGAAGGCATGATTGATCCCCCAAAATGAATCTCCTCGACGATACCTTTCCAACTATCTATCATATGCCTAAAACATAGATCGTATGCAAAAGTTACAACCCCGGGAAGTTGATGTACTAACTTACCCAAATGGGGCCGACATGACTTTTGGCGCTTCATCTCCTAGGGTTAGGTTTTTGGATGTCTAGGGTTTTTGGAATTCCTGTTTATTGTAAAAAGGTCTTTAGAGCCTCATTGTAATCATCTTCTGGCGAATGCAAGTAGCCGTCACATCTCTTCTCAGAGATAAGCTTCCAACATTCTAGCGAGTCTTTCACTCTGTATTTTTACAGTCTCTGTACATCTCTTTCATTAATAGAAATTGTGTATTAATGTATATATGTGTTTATGGTTGCATCTATGATACATTTATGTTATCTTATTGAATATATGTGATATCTCTATGCATTTCTTTATTATATCTCCGCTCGCATTTCGTGCCGAAAATAATCCGGATCAGTGGTATCAGAGCAGGCTGTTCTTGATCATTTTTTTCAGTGCATGTCCCCGACGAGGTCCGAGTATATAAAGTTGGGTCTCAAGCTTGTCTCTCTTGAAGACAATTTCTCTCACACACCCAAGAAACCCTCAATGGCGGAAGAAAATAAAAACGACGAAGCAGACGATCCTATCAATCTGTTGCTTGAGCAAGCTCTCACGCGACAGAGGGACAAAATGATGGAGAATTTTTCCCACATCCTTAAATGCCCGACGATAGCATCAGGCACATCTTCATCAAGCAACCACTTTCGAGGCACCGCACCTTTCAAGGTACAAATTAATTTTGATATTCCTGTATTTGAAGGAAAGATAGATGCAGAAGCCCTAGAAAAATGGTTAACTCTGCTAGAAGGTTATTTCTTTGTTCACAATTTTTTCGACAAAGAAAAAATCACCTTCGCACTCCTTAAATCTCTCCCTCATGTTAAAAATTGGTAGGAAACTTACTGGGAGAAAATTTCTACAGAGGAGTCTGGAATATATGGGGCCGATCCCACTTGGGATTTTTTTGTGGATGCGGTAAATGAACAATATTACCATGTTGGCAACTATGAGGACCAATACATGAGATGGACCACACTGTGGAAAGAGAGGGGCCAAGAAGTTCCGGATTTCACCAATACCTTCCATACCTTGCGCACCAAGCTGGGTATCAAAGACTCTGAGCGACATTTGATTCTGAAATACCGTGGGGCTCTACACAGATACATCCAGACTGAAGTGGATTTTGTGGACATCTCATCACTCGGTGCTAATTATTGATATGCTATTAAAATTGAGCAGAAATTTAAGCACCAGAACAAACGGGAATTCGGGTTTGCAAATCCGCAACAACCAAAGTATGAAAAAGACGACCCTAAAAACCAGTCTCCCGAAAACCAGTCCAAGACACAGGAAAATAAGGGTCATGGGAAGACAAAGAAGGACACCGAAAAATGGTGTGATTTCCACAAAATCCCCTGGCACAACACCGATGAATGTCGCTCAAAACAGTCATTGGTGGACGAGATCAAAGACAAGGAGCCAAACCCTGATTCAAAATATGATTATGAAAATACCAGTAAAGGACAGATCATTGACGTAGACCCCACTGCGATTTTCGCGACCACATCAATTCAACCAAAAGAACCAACAGATCCTGAAGAGGGGGAGCGACTTTTTCATTCACAGATGTGGGTGAAGGGGACCCCGCTGCATTTTATTGTTGATAGAGGAAGCCAGAAAAACCTCATCTCAGCAGATGTCATCAAACAGTTGGGATTGTCGACAACACCACACCGGTAGCCATACAACATCGGGTGGCTTCAGCAAGGACGGGATATCCGTTTCAACCAACAGTGCCGATTGTCATACGACATCCAACCCTTCAAGGATGAGGTGTTATGTGATGTTGCCCCACTGTATG
>SNQJ01S0005603.1:375560-391969 GCA_010110895.2 Picea sitchensis
TTTATGCTGCTGTCTATGTGTATTTCTACATAAGTAATCCTTAATTATGTGTTGCAAATTGATCCGGTTGCTTTAAACACATAACATTTCACTTGCAATATTTATTCAAGTTTTTCAAGTCTTCTTCATTTTTAGATCATATAATTTTGGAGAAAATCATGTAGTTGGGTTGGAAAAATGAGGGGGGGGGATCTGGTGGCCATAGCTCTAGGAGGGTTAGGTATTTGGGGAATATTATTAGGTATCATATTTTGGAATCTCTTCTGGTCGAAAAATATTTCGTCCAAACTAGTTTTTGACTTAGACCTGAACAGGGTTTGCTCAAACAACGCGTCAAACTCAAGGTCGCCAATGCTTTGTGCGTCGTCTTTGGGTAGGGACAGGCTTCTTCCCAGGTGATAGAACAGGTCTGGAAATTTCTCCCTAGTCCTACGCAGAAGGTTTTCAGGATCACACACAGGCTCTACGGGGTTTTGATCAGGATTTGCTTTGGTATAGATCGTCTTCGGAGCTAGGATTCCTTAATCATGCTACTTGGTGCTACTGGTATTTTTTACTAGAGTCTCCAGGGTAAAGGTTTTATCTAGTACATATGTTTTTCCCTCTGTTACCCTCGGGGATCAAACTACAATGTTAGTCATTCTCCCAAGGAAAATATATTCAATTTCATCCCTGGCAATGGCACCACAATGTTAGCACTCTGCAAACTTCATTCGGCTGAGAAATGAATGAAAAAAGAAACCTACAAACCAACTTTGAGATCCGAAACTAGCCTTTCGGACCTGGAAAAGGTCTCTCTTAGGAGACTTTGTCTCGATACAGGATATGTCTTTGAGCTATCGGATAGATTTAAACACCTTTGAAATAGTGAATTCTAGTTATATTGGTGCAAGAGAGTAAGACCTTGGGCTATGGAGTCAGTTCGATAAAACTATAGAAACAAATGACTCGGTGACTGAAATTGAGAGGATAAAGGATAAGCAAGAAACAATCTTCAGTGAAAAATTTTTGTGTTGTGGTGGGAGAAGAACACTTGAATCAACTCAGAGCACTGTTGAGGATGAATTCAGAGTTAACTTAGAGGAAAATGGTTTGTCTAAATGGCACGAAGCCCAGGGCACTGCACGATGAATCCCGAGTTCAAAAATACATTCCTATTTAGACAGAAATAGATATGAATAAAGAATACAAGAAGTACGTACACAAAGAAAGGAAACAATACATCCAACTGCTACTATTCAAAACTTTTCATCAAGCTTTAGGAATTTTGCATTAAATTTCGATCGAGCTCAAACTACATTCAATAGTCATTGTCTACACTAGTTTTCCAACCTACCTGGCTTACATCAAAAAGATAAAATATATAGGTGAGGGTTCCACTTGGGCTTCCCTTCTCTCTAGATAATATCTCTAAAAACTAGGAAACTCATTGTTCTGCACTAAATGAATCTTCACATGACGCTTTTCCAAAAATAGACAACAAATATATTTGGCTACATCATGATTGCTTGTATTATACCATGGTGATTTGGTTATCAACAAGGTCTCGTCATGGGAGAGTGATGTGGCAATGCCTTCCTTCGACCATATACCTGAATGAACAAGTGTTTTTTCAGAGTCCTTCTATCTACGGTAACAGCTTTGATTTCTGTCGCACACTCATTTTCTAGGGAGTGTGCACGGTGAGTGGTTGTTGACTGTCATGGTTGTTATCAAAACGACAAAATGTTTTAGGGCGATGTCTCCTTCAAAACCATCAAGATTTTCTCTTTGTTTGAGGATACGAGAACGAAATCAGTTAATCATATTTCTTCTGCAAGATGGAAAGAGTTGTGCAGGCTTTCTCCTCGACCGCTTCACATTCTCTAAAATGCTTTGCATTCCTTTATTCTGACAACCTTTGTGTTTCACGAAGTTGTATGATTGTATCCTATGCCTCTATGATCTCTCTCTTAATCCACGTCATGTTTCCTTCATGGCCTTGCGATGCTAACACTTCAAGGGTCTTTTCCACTAGCTATTGTCTCAGCACCCTGTTTTCCTGGTAAAGTTCGGCGATAGCTAATTTTGCATGTTTTAGCTGTTGAGATGGATCTTGAACATTAGAACCCGCAACATTTGTCCTCCTCATTCTAATCCCACTTTATTTTCTTGTACCTTCGATAGGTTCTAGCCAAATAGCACACATAAGTAATTCTTCGGCAACCGATCTTGCACGCGGCTCATTTGGGACTCAGGTTTCCCCAGCTTCCTTGTTCTTCCTTGGCCTGCCCCTTCTCTAAGGTATCTATTTTTGGGGAGATAGGGCTTCTAATTTCCTTCCTTCCTATGCAGGTCCTTCCACTCCAAGTTATGTGCGGTGTGATATCATCGTTTCCGCGGGTAAAGGGAAAACTCCCTTTGGATCCTTGGGGATTCCTGTTGTGACTAAGAACGAATCCCAGTGACTTTGGGGCTCGGTCCTGGTGATTATGCCACTTTGTGTTCCCCTTCTTATGTTTTTGGAGGTCCCCATGGTGCAACTCATATTTATCTTGCGCACGGTGGATCCGAAAAGGGCCCAAGGAGGAAAACTTGATTAACCTGGACTCGCGAGAAATATCACAAACAATGCATAAACCTGATTTCGCAAATAAAATGGTTGCAGAGCATCTGGAATTTATAAGAGAGAAGGAAGAAGGATGAATCATTCAATTCATGGAAACTAGATGTTTTGAATCAAACTGCATATTTTCCATAGCACATCCCTATGTGTAAAGTACAAGCGATAAAGGATGCATGGCATGCATGATACAAATGACACGATTTTTCATTCTCCCAGCCTTCATAATGAGATGATAATGGTTACATAACTTGGATACATGACTTATATTAACAACTTGACTTGACCTAGGGCACGTAGAGACTCCCTTTTTAACAGGACCTGACTCTCTGGGAACAACATACTCATACCATTTACACATGTTTTGACTCTAACATCTCTTCCCAGCTCCAAGGGCCAACCGACCACTTGCTGACTTCAACCCTTATGTTGTTAAGTACATGACCTCTTGTACCCTGACACACAAGCCATGACTCAACTAAAACGACCCTAACTAAAGGAAAAATGGCAAGGCTAACAACGCGCTCCAACAGGGATGCTATCCTCCCTGCGAGGTAGCAAAGAACAACAGACCAGGCGCTTGACCATTGGGCCTCATTAAACTTTTAGACATATGACATAGGAAAAATAAGATGCAACCTAAACCTATTGACACGGTTCCTAAATAGACTCAGCATAAAATCAGGGCCTTCACTTTGGGCTTCAATTTTCTGCTAGCATATTGAATCGACACAAAAACAAAACAACTATTTAAAATGGTATGTGACTTAAACGGACTTTATTTCACCAGATAGTGTTTGAGGAACCTACTGTTTACAGGCCCCCAACCAACGAACTCTCTATTTAGTTCTTCTAGAAAATAAGCGTTATTCCCGTGATATGCACCGATTTTGAATTGACCCATCCAAAGATTGTCGAACTTTCTATGCTTTCCTTTATCTTCATTTCTTGCGTCCCATTTCAACACCAGATCCCCCAACTGAAACTCCTCTTTCTTAGAATGGTTGTCAAATGTTTTCTTCATCCTCTCCTAGTGGAGCTGTGATCGATTGTACACTTGTTCCCTCATTTTTTGTGTGTGAATTATTTGATTTATTCTCCTCTGCACATCATCTATCTTAGCCTCCTACTCTTGCAACAACTTTCTGACAGGAAGCCCCAATGAGGTAGGGAAAATTATGTTTGTGCAATATACAATCTGGAAAGGAGATATTGAGATAGACTTCTTGGTGGTAAACATGTCTGCCCACAACGCATAAATAAGCTTTTTATGCAATGACTTATTTTTTTCTTGTAGGAGCCTTTTGATGATCTTGGTCAAGATTTTGTTAGAAGATTCATCCAACCCATTTATTTGGGGTAATACGTTGTAGAGTGCCCCAGGGTTATATTGTAATCCTGACAAAACTTCTCTATCTTCTTGGATTTGAATGTGACCGCGTTATCTTTTATGATCTTGATAGGGCATCTGAATCTCGACAATATGTTTGTCTCCATAAATGGGATGATGACTAGGTTGGTAGCCTTCTTTGTGGGGATCGCTTCTATCCATTTCGTGAAGTAGTTTTTGGCCGTGAGTATCCATTTGTGTTGCGCTGAGGATGGTGGATTTATTTCCCTTATGAAATCTAAACCCCACTGCTTGAAAGGTGCTTCAACTAAGATCGTCTTTAGTGGTAGGGACTACAACATCATTCTCCCGTCAAAAATCTGACACTCGTGGGAACTGAAGACTTCTTTGAATACGTTCACGAAGATTGTAGGCCAATAGTAACCCGTTCTTAGAATTTTGTGCCTGGTGGTTTTCCAGTAGTGGTGCCCTCTGCAATCGCCTTTGTGAAATTCTTCGACGACTCTCTTTGCATCATCTTCCAGCAAACATCTCAACAATATTCCCCCAGGATCTTTCCAGTACAATGATTTATCAAATATGCAAAACCTAACTGCTTTGAGATTTAAGAAGTTGGCCTTGGTCTTACTCCAACCCGTAGGGGCCTATAGATTCATCAACACATAGATAATGTCTAGATACCATGGCGAATCGATGAACTTCTGAGGTACCTATGTAGTTTCTTCTTCCTTAGGACCTTCCAATAGATTGGCGATGAAGTTGATCCCCACAGCATCGCAGTCTGACTGCACCATCAAATTTGCAAGGCCGTTTCCCTTAATAAGATTTGTGGGCTTGATTTCAAGGTCATATTCTAACATGGCCACTTACCTTTTATTCCCTCGAGGTCGGGCTAAGTTAGGATATCCTTGACTGAGTTGTTGGGAACGTAAGAAATAACATGGGAATGTAATATGTACATTCTGAATTCCTTTAGTGCCTTCACTAAGGTGTATGCTTGTTTCTCCATAATGGTGTACCTTAGTGGGAAATCCCTGAGCATTCTGTTGAAATAGGATATGGGTTTCTCAAAGTTCTAATCGTCTTTCGGCAATAGCACGTCGACGATAGTATGCTCTGAGGCGAACCAAAACAATATGAAGTCTTTCATGAAGTCTGGTCTGGCCAGCACAGGGGATTTAGTCAGTGCAACCTTGATATCATCAGATGATTTCCTAGCTTCTAGGTTCCACTTGATTTTGTTTCCCTTTCTGAGCATGCAGGTGATATGTTTTATAATTTTTTCCAAGTTCGAGATGAATCTTCTCAAGAAGTTCACCTTTCCCAAGAAAGATTGCACTTCCTTCTTACTGCGTGGAGTGTCGATTTCCAGGATTCCTTCGACCTGGCTGGGATCTATCTTAATTCCCTCTTTCGAGATGATGTGTGCCAACAACTTCCCTTCTTTCATCCCAAAATGTGATTTTTTTTTATTTAACGAGATGTCAAATTTTTTGCACTTCTAAAAAACCTTCTTCAGATGTCTGAGTTGTTGTTTGTCGGAGTCAGAATATACTGAGATGTCATCTAGATAGATCACAATAAACTTGTCCTTTTTGTCAAAAAATGCTATGTCCATTTCCATTTGGAAAGTAGCTTCAACTTTCATCAGGCCGAAAGGCATCTTGGCATACATGAACATCCCCCAAGGTGTCGTGAAAGTCATTTTTTCTCTGGCGTCTTTGTGGACCATGATCTGATTATACCTTGAAAAACCATCCAGCATGGACATCTTCTAGTACCCCACCACCTTTTGCAAGATATAGTCCATTTTAGGGAGAGGGTAATGGTCCTTGAGAGACACTTTGTTCAAGTTTTGGAAGTCCACACATAGTATTATTTCGATGCTCTTCTTTATTACAGGTACCAAATTATCTACCCATTTCGAGAAACTTAAAGACACGATAATTTTAGCTTCGAACTGTTTCTTTACCTCTTTTTCGATCAGCAGTAGTAGCAAGGGATTTATACATCTCATCTTTTGTTTGAAATGCCTCTAGTCTTCTTTGAGAGGGATGAAATGCTAAATTACTTTAGTGTCATACACCTTCAGGTCGTCATATCTCCAACTGAAAACATCGAGGAAATCCTTCATGAGCTTGACGTAGTCTTGCTTGACCTCTGGACTGAGTGTTCTGGATAATTTTATTATTTTTGGGTCCTCCTCAGTCCTAATAATGACATCTTCAACGTCCTCTTCATTTGCGGTGATCTTGGGATTTTTGGCCATGTTGTTTTCATCAAACATCTTTTCCAACAGAACCAACCCCTTTGGGATGATGTTGTTTTTCAGTTGTACTATGTCTCTTCCCACTATTTGGTTCTGGAAAGGGTTTCCATTCTGCACACATCTACGCTCTCATCTTCATCACAGTCGCACTCATTGTCAATGTTTACATTAGTGAACTCGTCGCTCATTAGGAGGAATCTCTCCACCTATTTATCATCCTCAAACACCTGCCAATATTTGATATTATCAAGAACTATCGATCTGTGTCTAAATTCGATCTCGTATTTTCTATTAGGGAAGATGGGGATTTTGAAATTTGAGGATGAGGTGGCCAATGCGTCAGGGATATGGTTTTTCTCCCTCGAGATAAGCGACAAATTATAATCTGAGAATTCCTTGAGGAGGTCCAACACCAAGTTTTTGTATGCTCTCAACCTGGGATGTTTTTCCTGATATATGCCTTTAACCTAGTTTATAACCAGTTCAGAGTCTTCTTATACTGTGATCATCTCTACTCCTAATTCTTTTAAAACCTTCAGGCCCAAAATCAACGACTCATACTCGGCCATGTTGTTTGTACAGTCAAAAACGAGTTTGTATGAGTAGAGTTTTGAACCCACCTTGGGGAGGTTTATCCATATGTCGGCTCTCGCCCCTTGTTTGTTGACAACGCTGTCGAAACGCATGTTCCATATCTTGTTCTCCACACAGTTTCTTGGATCAGTGCACTCTTCTTCTTGTCATGTGGTTTTATCATTGACGGTCATAACGATTGTCGTTTCCTCCTCTTCAAAACTGAGGTCATTGTAGAATATGGAGGAACCGACCTCAGTGTCAACTGAATAGATAGGATGGTTATTTGGCTACGTCTTACTGCTTACCATGTATTTCAACAGCACCTCTCGGTATAAGTGTCTATCCTGGGAAAAGATAGGAATGGTGGCATATGACATGTCCATTTGCAGAGTCCCCTTTAACTTCGCAGCCCACGACCTAGACAGAAGCATGCCAAAATTAGGGGGTATGTCCACCACGACCGTGTCCATAACCATGTTCTTTGAAGGAATTTGGGCTAATGACACGACCAAGTCCTTGATGAGACCCAATAACTTTACTTTCCTCGAATAAAAGGAGAAAAGGTCCTTATAGGGCCTAGTGATATCCAAACCCAACTTGTCCATGATCACCTTTGGCATGAGGTTGTGCGACATGTCAAAATATAGCATGGCGTTATGTAGGGTCATATCATGGACATTCATACTAACATAGAATGAGGGAACATCCTCGGTATCTCTTGTGTCCTCTACGCGCGGACAAAAAAGCATGGCAGGGTGATCGTCTTGGACATTCAAAGTGTCGGGAGTTTGGCCCATTTTAAGCATTTTGATAATTTTGTCCTTATATTCACCCTTCCTGATAATTTTGTTAAAAGGAACAAAGATTTTGATCTTGGCCATTTCATGCTCAAAATTAAAGGGAGGACAGACCTTCTCTAACTCTTTTCCACCCGCTTCCCGACTTGTTTCTATCATTTTCCTAGGGGCCTCCTCTTTTGACTTTGCTTTTTTAGTCGCATCCTTGGTCGAGTTGTTTGGCCTCGGTTGGCTTGTGGAAGGGGTGTCCACCAGAGTTTTCCTTATGGGATTTTTCTATTGAGGTTTAGTATGTGCCTCCTTGTTTCTGAGGTTATATTTCTTCTGAAACTGTATGATGGAATTCTGATAACCTTTCCTGAACTCTTCCATTTTCCAGGATAGCGCATCATCTATTTCCCAAAACAGTGCATCATCCATCTCCAGCATGAAATCGTCATTTTTTTTCATGTACCGATCATGTTCACCCTTTGTTAGAAAAATGTGCAGGTTCTTGTTATCGCAACAATGCATTTGGTCTTCGAACATCTCATCAAAGTCCTTGTCCGCATATTTGTTTTGGAACGGAGGCCTTTTCTGCTGGTCGCCCTGGTCTCTCTGCTCCCTTTGTTTGATCTGAGGAAATTGACCCCTTCTGAGGTTTTGATTCCTAGGCTGGGAGTCATGTTGTTCTCGAGCAACGGGTCTATTTCCCATGGACATTTTTTCCATTAGTTTCTCCATGGTCTTCATCATTAAGTCAATTTTTCCATCTGCGAACCTCGATGTTGATCGATGTGCATCCCCTTGGAGTTTCTTATCACCTCTCTTGGACCTCTATTTGATATTCCCCGACACCATCATGTTTACCTCAACTTTGATAGTGTCGCTCATCATTTCTTCTAGATTTGTTGATCTTCTTTCTCTCAACAGTAGGGGGAAATCGTTGTCGAAATAATCTTTGTGTCACAGCTGTGCAATCCCAGGTGGAGGCTGGACTTCTGCTAGAATCAAGTTGTAAACCCTCATGTAACGGGTTGAGAATTCTTGCATCGTTTCCTTAGGCACCCTCTTCATATTATTATACTACGTTAACAGTTGCAAGGGGTTCTTCTTTTCACCCCATTTAGTAATGAAGGATGTTTCGAATGCAGTGAAGTCTCGAATGCTTGTTGTTGGGAGGGATTTTAACCATTTCCTCACCTCCCCCACAAAACTCTAGGTGAAAAACCTCATTTTCACGTCTGCATAGTCTACCTCTTCTAGGTCAATGAAATCATTGAACCAATCCAGATGTTTTTGGGCTGAAACGTTTCCTTCGGCATCGTAGAGATTAATCCTCTGGCTATAATTTTGGGGAAAATGATACAGTTGGGATGGAAGAATGAGGGAGGTGAATCTGGTGGCCATGGCTATAGGAGGGTTAGATATTTGGGGAATATTATTAGGTATTTGATTTTGGAATCTCTTTTGGTCAAAAACTATTTCGTCTGAACTGGTTTCCGACTTACACCTGAACAAGGTTTGCTCAAACAATGCGTCAAACTCAAGGTCGTCAATGCTTTGTGCGTCATCTTTGGGTAGGGACAGGCTTATGTCTAGAAAATAGAATGGGTCTAGCACTTGCTCCCTAGTCCTACACAAAATATTTTCAGGATCACACATAGGCTCTAGGGGATTTGGATCAGGATTTTCTCTGGTATAGATCGTCTTCGGAGCCAAGTTTCCTGGATCACACTACTTGGTGCTACTGGTATTTTTTACTGGAGTCATCAAGGTAAATGTTTCAACCAATGCAGATGTTTGTCCCTTTGTTACCCTCAGGGGTCAAACTACAATGTCAGTCATTCTCCTAGGGAAAATCGATTGAATTTCATCCCCGACAATGGCGCCAGAATGTTAGCACTCTATAAACTTCATTCGACTGAGAAACGAATGACTAAGGCAACCTAAAAACCAACTTTAAGATCTAAAACTAGCCTTTTCAACCTGGAGAGGGCTCTCTTGAGAGACTTTGTCTCGGTACAGGATATGGCTTTGAGCTATTGGCTAGATTTAAATAACTTTGAAATAGTGAATTCTAGTTATATTGGCACAAGAGAGTAAGACCTTGGTCTATGGATTTGGTTCAAGAAAACGATAGAAACAAATGAATCAGTGACTTAAATTGAGAGGATAAAGGCTAAGAGAGCAACAATATTCAGTGAAAAATCATTGTGTGGTGGGAGAAGAACATTTGAAGCAACTCGGAGAACCGTTGAGGATGAATTTAGAGTTAACTTAGAGGAAAATGGTTTGTCTAAATGGAGAGAATCCCAGGGCACTACATGGTGAATCTCGGGTTTGAAAATACGTTCCTATTTAGACAGAAATAGATATGAATAAAGAATACATGAAGTAGTTACGCAAAGAAAGGAAACAATACATCCAACTGCTACAATTAGAATCTTTTCATCAAGCGTCAGGACTTTTGCATTAAATTTCGATCGAGCTCAAACTACATTCAATAGTCACTGTCTACACTAGTTTGCCAACCAACCTGGCTTACATAGAAATGATCAAATATATAGGAAAGGGTGTCGCTTGGGATGCCCTTCTCTCTAGATAATATCTCAAAAAAATAGAAAACTGACTGTTCTTCTCTAAATGACTCTTCGCATGACACTTTTCCAAAAATAGACAACAAATATATCTGGCTACATCATGGCTACTTATATTCTTCCACAGGGATTCGGTTATCAACAAGGTCTCGTCATGGGAGAGAAATGTGTCAATGCCTTCCTTTGAATATATATTTGAATGAACAAGTGTGTTGTCAGAGTCATGTTATCTACTGTAAGGGCTTTGATTTCTATTGCGCACTCATTTGTTGGAGAGTGTGCGCGGCGAGTGGTTGTTGACTATCATGGTTATTATCAAAACGATGAAACATTTTAGGGCGATGCCTCCTTCAAAATCGTCAAGATTTTCTCTTTTTTTTAGGATATGAGAATGAACTTAGTTAATCATGTTTCTTCTACATGTTGGCAAGACATTAGAGGGATTTCTCCTCGGCGGCTTCACATTCTCTGAAATGATTTGCATTCCTTTCGTCTGACAACCTCTATGTTTTGCACAGTTGTACGATTGTATCATGTGCCTCTATGAGTTGTCTCTTGAGGCACATCACATTTCCTTCATGGCCTTGCGATGTTGACACTTCAAGGGTATTTTCCCCTAGATGATGTCTCATCTCCCTACTTTCCTGGTAAACTTTGGAGATAGCTAGTTTCGCCTGTTTCAACTGGTGAGATAGCTCTTGAACATTAGTACCTATGAAATCTATTCTCCTTGTTCTACTCCCACTTTCTTGTCTTGTACCTTCTATAGGTTCTATCTGAATAGCGCGCATAAGTAAATCTTCAGCAACCGATATTGCGCATGGCTCGTTTGGGACATGGGTTTCCCTAGCTTCCTTCTTCTTCCTTGGCCTACCCCTTCTCTGAGGTATCTATTGTTGGGGATACATGGATTCTAATGTCAATCCTTACTACATAGGTCCTTCCACTCTAGTTTATGCCCAGTGTGATATCATCGTTTCCACGGGTAAAGAGAAAATTCCCTTTAGATCCTTGGGGATGCCTACTCTGAGTAAGAACGAATCTGAGTCACTTTAGGTCTCGGGCCTGGCAATTTTTCCACTTCGCGCGCCCCTTCTTATGTTTTGGGAGGTTTCCATGGTGCAACCAGTATTTATCTTGTGTGCGGTGGATCCGAAAAATGCCCAAGGTGGAAAACTTGATCAACCTGGGCTCACAAGAAAGATCATAAACAGTGCATGAACCTGATTTCACGAATAAAATGGGTGTAGAGCATATGGAATTTATAACAGTGCGGGCGAAAGGAGGAATCGTGCCAAGGAACACTGAATTCATGGTGATTGGATGTTTCGAATTGAACTGTATATTTTTCATAGCACATCCCCACGTGTAAATTACAGACGATAAAGGTTGTAGGGCATACATGGTACAAATGTCATGATTTTTCATTCTCCCAGCCTTCATAATGAGCTGACAATGGTTATTTCACTTGCCGATGTGACTTCTATTAACAACTTGAATCGACCTAGGGCACTGTTGGCAGCCAATTCACATTTTTATCCTATCCTTATAAGCTGCCTACACCAATGTTTTTCAAACATTAATTTTTCGTCGCAATTCTCAAATAAACGACACTTTTATTTTTGCGACATTTGCACATTTACCGTCAATTTTTTTTTCATGATTGTAAGCGTGAAAACTTGGTCTTTCGAAATCGCATTAAAATAATTATTGAACTGCCATTATCCTTCTTGTTGATATGCCTATTGAGCTTACATTTACTTATCATTATACAGTTGGCAAGACCTTTTGATCTGCACTCATTGGGCATTCTTTGACTGATTATGTAATTTTGTTTCATCAAATTGCGATGCATTGGCAGTTGGATTTACATGTTACTTTGCACATTGTTTTCATAAAATATATAGGTGTTATGGTTAAACCCTTGATATATTTCATTTGATATGACACCTAGTTCAAAACGCATTGGTACCTTGCTTAAACTCTTGATATGAATTGATACAACGCATGTCACCTTGGTTAAACACTTGGTATTGATTTCAATTTGTATGATTGGTTTTAAAACTATGGTATAACCATTGCTTGCGCAAATGATTAATGCACTTACCATTGGTTTCATTGGTCGAGCAAATGACATGATTTTTAAACCATACAATAGTGGGTTGAACAGTTATAAGCACCGACGGTTGTACCGATAGCAATGACTATTCTGCATGGCAGAAATATCTCCACCACCTTCGCACGATGTCATTTATGCCTATCCCTTATCCCCGTTTCACCTTTGTTAGCTCGGGTAACCCTTCATGCACTCTGATCCTATGTGTGCTATGATCCAAACCCTGGAATTACTGTGTGCTCGGCTCCATGGCACCGGTGGTGCGAATCGAGCCGAATGGTAGCCAAGCCTTGCTACTATTCGACAATGCCCGGAAAGACTTAGAGGATAACGGTTGGCTCACCTTTGTACAGTGATTCGAGGGTTTTAATTTATTTGTTGCACAGCAGTTCTCCCTGAATTGTGATGGTTGTAGAGCCAATGTGGGTGACATTCAGTTGGAAATCAGTGAAGAGTTCATTATCTCTGCCACCGGGTTAGCAGCTATGGGCCAGCGTTGGTTCAAAAATTCTAAAGTGGAAGAGGTTCCATGGCCACTATTGTTCGTCTCGCAAAAGGTCACATCTTGTGACAGAGGTATGCCCATTTCCATTCTTAAACCACGATGGCATGACCTTTTGATAGTAGTTAAACAATTCGTAACCTGTGAGGGTCGATATGGACTCGTTTTTCTCTACCACCTGCGTTTGTTAATGAATTTTATAGGGTATCCATTGAATATGCCTTTCTATTTCTAGCGTACCCTATACAAAATGTCAAAAAGGTTTAAAAGGGAGAAGGCCAATAGTAGCCTATTCCACCATGGACTAATCAGACTTATCATTGTTCATCACTTAAGTCTCCACGGTGATAGCTAGCGAGATTTTATCGCTCGAAATTGTTTTGATCATACAGACCCTGTCCAGATTGACAAGCATGTGGTTAATGAAACCAAGTTCGAGCCACCCGTGCCCTTCCATGTCCTACTGCCCTCTCCTAAACCCTCGGTTGACCCTGATATTGACTTACGTGACGTTATAACTGAGAAGGCTGAGGCTATAAAAAATCCTATGAGAAAAAAGGTTAGGGGTAACCCTACTGATGATGGAAAAGGTAAAAAGAATGCTCAACTTATCTCGAGAATGGCTAGGAATAAGCCTAAACCTAGTGTTGAGCAGAATCCCATAGTCCTTAGTGAGGATTCAGACTCTTACATAGAACACTTCCTAGCTAGTGAGTACCCTTACTCACAGGGTCTGTGCTCCGAGCCACCTTATGACTTCGTTTCCAATCTTCCCCCTTGCCTAAAGAATAATCCCAGTTACCCAGGGATCAAACCACCTGATGAAACCCTCGGCAATGTAACCAAACCCTCACCTGCACTTTCGAAGCCCAGACAGTCGTCCTATGACCAATGTGATTTGTGGTTGGAACGATACTATATAGGCGTTCCCCTACTTTAATCGAAAATCAAATCGCTAGAGAACCAAGTTGCCGTATTGACCAGCCAAAGGGACAAGCTTCAAGCAACTGATAGGAAGAAGAGAACCACTGGTTCCATCATTTTTAAGAATGTTGAATCGGCCACAGCCGTTGTCAACTCCAAAATGTCATGATCAAGTTGTCTGCTCGTCATCCAGGTATGAATTTTGATATCATTTTTGTTTGTGAATTCCTTGAATTAATATAATGATGTGAGTTTGGTTTTCAAATAGCTCTATCTATCATTTGAAATGTCTCTTTCATAATGTCATTCATCCTGTACATTGTTTTCGCTTTGCTAAAAATTGAATGAATTATTGATTTGGATACACGATTTGCTCATGCCCAGTTTAGTCATTGATAGGTTTCCATCGGATTTGATTCATTTGTCTGTTAAGTTAATGAAATCAATGGTTTGCTTTCGATTGGGTTTGTTTGTATCTAATCTGAATAGGAATTTATCATGCTAAATTTAGATTACAATCATGTTTCGATTTGATTTCGTTATGGTTAGATTATATCGGCTCTAATTTAGTTTGTATGCTGTGATTTTGGAACGAATTCGTGAGTTTGAGTTGATGTCATGTAATATCCTAAATCAGGAATACAACTCTGTTCGATTTCAATTTGGAAAGAATGACTCTGTTTCGTATGAAAACAATATTCTCATTTAAGCCTCTGTAAAAGATATCTATGCCCGAAGCATGGAACAGTTTTAATTCACAATGACTATGTTAAACCCTAGTTGTTCGATTCGCTCTTGTCTTGATTGGATTGTTGTGTATCTTCAGTTAGTATGATCGATTTTATGAGTTGTGTTCATATCAAAAATAGACTTGATTGCATCTCTGTTAATTTTAATTTTCAAACGAGTTTGTTAACTCAGATCGACTTACGTTATTTCTATCAAATTCGTATGAGGAAATTCAGGTAATGGTCGTTTCAAAATGAATTCAAGAAATGATTTTGTGAATGATTTTGTCTGCCCCAATTTGCAATAACAAATGATCAGACAACTCTTACGAACCCTGTTATCAACTAATTGATCCGGTTATGATTTCGTTTCTGAACATTTACGTGCCAGTTTTGATTTAATTCGCTCATGGAATGGATTGTTTGTTATGTCAATATAGTTATGTCGATTTGAAAATGATCTTGTTTGGATTCGATCGTGTTTCCTGTTGATGAGGAAGCATAACAATTTCCTATGATTTGTTTTAATTGTATTGATTTCAATTTGATATGAAACGATTTCATTACTATTCATTACAATTATGTTCACCCAATTTTGTGGCAACAAACAAAACAGAGTACACGTATCTCTGTAGTCATTTGATTGATCTTGGTCTTGTTTGATTTCAAATTAGTATAACAATTCCAATTTGAATGATTCATTTTCAAATAGCTATTAGATGTTAGTTCAATTTAATTCTTTAAAAGGATTTGAATTAATTTTAATGTTGATTCTGTGTCTTATTTAGACCAGCTACAGAATCGCAAGATTCTGTAGCTAGTCTGTAGAATTAGATTTTTAATCATTTTACTAATCAAATATCCTCCTAACTTGTTCATTTTTTATCCCTTTCAGGTACATCCAAATTGCATTGGGCATGCTCGACAGTCTAGGAGATATTTGTGTGTTTTAGTTTTATTTTAGGTTCCTAGTTTAGTCAGACTTGGGATATTTTCCTAGATTTTATGTAAACAGTTTTGATAACTTCCACGGGGATGTTTTACCCTGTGGAAGGTCTTTAAATACTTATTATTTTTTGTAATAAGGAGCATCCTCACTTGTGGGAGAACCAGGCTATGGATTTCTAATACAAACTGAGACAGAAGTTGATATTTTTCTACAGCTTTCGCTTTCATAATATCAATCTTTTGTTTCAAGTTTATGCATGTCATTTGCAGTCGATTATAGACTACTTTAGTTATCATAGTATGTTGCAGAATGATATTATTTAATTAATGTGTTATCCATATCTGATCTCTTTCATTACTTAAAAAATACATCAATTACTTTGTTTTAGTTAATGAATTACAGATTTCTCTTCTTCATTAATTGAATCATTTCGTATAGATCTTTGCATACAGGTTTATCTAACTGTGAAGGTTTATAAATCATTTGGTTGCTGTAATTTTTATGTCTTGTTTGTCCTGTAATCATATTTGAAGAGAACTGCAGCTTATCATTTAAGAGAATCTCTTGGATAATTCGGTGCGGGTTTCCTATGTCCGATCAGCTAAGAGAATCATTACATGCAGGACAAATCTGGAGCGTTTCTCCAGGTCAGTTTGTGATTTATTTGTTAGTTAATTTATTAGTTTGTTTAATAGTTAGTTTTAGTTAGATTAGTTAGTTTAGAGTAGTTTTTCTTTTTTTGTTTTCTTAGGACTTAGATCAGCTAACGGAGCCGCTAAACCCGTTAGGATGGTTCATCCCAAATGGATTGGGTTATTAGACAACCCCGGACCAGTTCCACTCTTCCAGTTGACGGACGGTCAATTTCACCCATCAACAAATGGCGCTAGAAGGAGGGCCGACTGACAAGATGGCCTTGTAGGAGCCTTTATTTTAAGTGTATTCAATTTCCCCCATGGCTCCCCAAATCACTGTGTTGGAACATGCTTTCAACTTCTCATTACCCGATGTTCCCA
>SNQJ01S0005603.1:392019-402657 GCA_010110895.2 Picea sitchensis
GCGCTAGAAGGAGGGCCGACTGACAAGATGGCCTTGTAGGAGCCTTTATTTTAAGTGTATTCAATTTCCCCCATGGCTCCCCAAATCACTGTGTTGGAACATGCTTTCAACTTCTCATTACCCGATGTTCCCAACGAGACAGTATTTCGCTTGTCTAAACTCACCTTTGATGGTGAAGGTGATATATCTGCTAAAGACCACCTTAACAAGTTTTGGTGCAAATGAATCAAACATGACATCTCAGATTTAGGAGTTTTATGCAGACTGTTCGCTTTTACTTTTAGAGGTCGAATCAAACATTGGTTTGAATCCTTTCCAGCATGTCAGATTTTTTATTCGTTTCAATTTGTAGATGAGTTTCTAGATGCTTTTGAAATTTATGATTTTGATCAATTATGTGAAGAATTTCATATTTCGCTAATCAACGGCGATTCATCTTCAAAAGTTTTTGACAAAAGTCTATCATATCCTCTATAAATTTAATCTCGATGACATGTCATTGGCATTAAATCTCTTCTATGATGCTTCCATCCCTTCCATCCAATCATGTTCAATCACAAATGAAGAATCAATTGCAAATCCTATCACTCAACTACAAGAACAATCTTCTTCGCAAGAAGAGAAAAATTTGTTCGATAATGTTGAACAAGATAGGGAGGTAGAATCTATTGATCAGGATCTTATTGACAACCAAATTGGTTTTTCCTTTGAATCATTGTATTTTCAGTCTAAGACTAGTATGGAAGATGATTTGTTTCTGGCTCAAGGTGAATACCCTCATTCTTGTAACTCATGCTCTAATCAAAATTTAAAATCAGTCATTGAAGAACACTTAAGCAATGAAAATCTTCTTGAATGTTCTAGTACTCCCATGAAATTGATTAGAGAAGAAGTTACACAACTAGAAGAAGAAACCTTAAACCTTCATCCTCAAAATGCACTTTGTTCACAGGAGAGACTAGATGCTTGTCACATAAATTTTGAATTATCTATCACACAAAAGGCAAATCTATATGATCATATTATGTTGAGGAATTCGTCACCAAATCAGAGTAAGGGTTTCAAAGAAAGTGAAGAGAATTGTCTTGAGAATACCATCATCGAGTATCATAGTTCAAGAGATTCTTTTTATCTTCTTATTTTTTATTCCTTTTATTCTTTATATCCTGATCTATTCCTGGATTTTGGTGGACTTGACATCTTACCTACAACATACTACTCTTTTCCACCACAATCATATCCTTTCAATATGCTAAATTTTGGTGAAATTAATTCCGAGCGTAACATTGATAAAACCGGATTTAACGCTTGTTCACTTTCATCACTCACATGGGAAAAGGACATGTTGCGAGATGATTTTACAAGTTTATTGTTGAAAAGGATAATGCATTATATTTTATGGAGATCAAACGTTCTACATTTCATATTCGTTCTTTGCTTAGCTTGAATCTTAATGTTTATACTTCACATTTTGAAATGATCAATCGCATCGAAGGAAATATTCAAACCAATGAATCAATTGATTGCACGAATCCTTCTATGATGAGTTTCCCACTGATATATTCGTTTCATCAAAGTCATGGTTTTCATCTGCATTTTTGTGACAGGATCTTAGGATGGCTTGAATATTCATATATGAAAAAATTTCACAATAAATACAAAGTTGGGCTTGCTTTATTTTTACCCAAGTATCCTGGAAGTAGGCGTGACATATTTCTTTTAGATCCTCCATGTGAAGAAATTAATGAACACTTAGAGAATTGTAAGGAAGATGGGGAATTTCAGCCTTGGCTGATGGTTATTCCATTTCCTTGTGATCCTGACAAGGTTTTCAATACTACTTACACTCGCCCATGCCATTATGACCCTTATCATGACAAGATTTCACAATGGCTGGAGGATTCATACATCAAGAATATTCAAGTGAATGGTAAGATCATGCTTACTTTGTTTTCAGATACTGATTATGAAGGTAAGCGTGATATGTTTCTATCAATTTTTGATATACTACCATTCTTATTAATAATGTTTGATTTTGTTTCCATTGCAGGATTAGAGTTACTCCAATGGTTACATTGGAAGCATGACTTCACGTAGTATCTTGATTTGCTTAGTAGTTATAGTAGGTTTAGGAATAGGTTTTCTTTCAGTTTTATTTCTCACTATTTCTCTTTGTAATAATGCAGTCATGAATGTAAGTGGGCACACCAGGAGAACCATAATATGGTTGTTGTCAGGGAAGTCCCCTTGATCCTTTTCTCTTTACTCTTAGTTGAGCGTTTATTTTCAAAAACGCAGTGTCGTCATGAAAATCCTATATGGAAGGTAAAGAGATAAATAAATCTGAATCAACCCTGACCCTAGGTACCATGAGTAATACTGCTTTCTCATCAAATAGGATTTTCCATTTCTTCCTTTCAGTTTCCCAAGGGATTTGTTGCATGAGGTTTTCAGATGCACCTTCTCTGCGTATTTGTTTTTTTGTTTTTTTTTTGTGTGGATTTATTTGCTTTCAAATCTTTCTTCGCTGGTGTGTTTTGATTTCTCCCTTATGCTTATCAGTTTTTCTTTTGGAAATACACATACCTGAATTTTTTGAACTGTTCAGACAAGGAAAACAGAAAATTCTTTCACTGGAATGACTGCTGAACAATTGTCCAAACATCAATATACTTCTGAAATTTACATCTGTGTTGGCAAAGACTGTTGCTTGAAAGAAGTTAATTGATTTCGATCTATGAGTAAATCCTGTCACGATCATCTATTATCTTCTTACGCTATCCCTATTCATTAAGGGAATGAATCAGAAGATGTCTCCCTGCCTTCGAAAGTTGGTTCTGTAAATAAACCATCTCTGGGTCTTAATAAAGGACATTTCTAAAAAAAAAAAAAAAAAACTGCTGAGGTCTGAAAAAATATGTTTAAAATATCGTAATTTTCAGCATCACCCCACTCAATCATATATCTTTAAAAAATTAAAACATAAAAGAGTTGTGGGAAGTGATTGTAAACCCGTCTGGATATTGAACAAGTCTATTGGCAGCGGGTAAATGCATGCATGACGCCAAGACAACTTCGTCGGGGTACTGAACAGGCCAGCTGGCAGCGAAGCAATGTCGAGTATATGAAAATTTGAAAAAATGAGATAAATTGACCTTAAAATGTCCTTTATTCTGATCCGGAACTTCTTGGTAGGATACAGATGTTAGAGTGGGTTAAATGGCAACCCTGTCGAGGCTATGGATGCCTGCTGGTAGCAGTGGATTTGTCAATAGTATTGGAGATTTTATCTTTAATATCGTGACTCGCTGGTCTTAAGATTGTTATCTGTTTTCATATTTTAAAACACTGTTGGAATAGTTGGTTAATGATGATGTTTACACGATTTTCTGGTTGTTATTTTTGAGTTAGAATTATTCTTGTTATCACGATCTGAATTTGTTATTTTGGCAGAGATAACTTCTTCTACCAGTGTGTTGCCATTGTTGTAAGCCAATTCGCATTTTTATCCTATCCTTATAAGCTGCCTACACCAATGTTTTGCAAACTTTAATTTTTCGTCGAAATTCTCAAATAAACGACACTTTTATTTTTGCGACATTTGCACATTTACCGTTGTTTTTGTTTTCACGACTGTAAGTGTGAAAACTTGGTCTTTCGAAATCGCATTAAAATCATTATTGAATTGTCATTATCCTTCTTGTCGATATGCCTATTGAGCTTACATTTTACTTATCATTATACAGTTGGAAAGACCTTTTGATCTGCACTCATTGGGCATTCTTTGACTGATTATGTAATTTCGTTTCATCAAATTGCGATGCATTGGCAGTTGGATTTACATGTTACTTTTCACATTGTTTTCATAAAATATATAGGTGTTATGGTTAAACCCTTGATATATTTCATTTGATATGACACCTAGTTCAAAATGCATTGGTACATTTCTTAAACTCTTGATATGAATTGATACAACGCATGTCACATTGGTTAAACACTTGGTATTTATTTCAATTTGTATGATTGGTTTTAAAACTATGGTATAACCATTGCTTGCGCAAATGATTAATACACTTATCATTGGTTTCATTGGTCGGGCAAATGACATGATTGTTAAACCATACAATAGTGGGTTGAACAACTATAAGCGTCGGTGGTTGTACCATTAGCAATGACTATTCTGCATGGCAGAAATAGCTCCACCAACTTCGCATGATGTCATTTGTGCCTATCCCTTATCCCCGTTTCACCTCTGTTAGCATGGGTAACCCTTCGTGCACTCTGCTCCTGTGTGTGCTATGATCCAAACCTTGGAATTACCATGTTCTCGGCTCCATGGCACCGGTGGTGCGAATCGAGCCAAATGGTAGCCAAGCCTTGCTACTATTTGACAATGCCCGGAAAGACTTAGAGGATGACGGTTGGCTCACCTTTGTACAGCGATTCGAGGGTTTTAATTTATTTGTTGCACAGCAGTTCACCCTGACTTTTGATGGTTGTAGAGCCAAGGTGGGTGACATTCAGTTGGAAATCAGTGAAGAGTTCATTAGCTCTGCCACCGAGTTAGCAGCCACGGGCCAGCGTTGGTTCAAAAATTCTAAAGTGGAAGAGGTGTCATGGACACTACTGTTTGTCTCACGAAAGGTCACATCTTGTGATAGAGGTATGCCCATTTCCATGCTTAAACCACGATGGCATGACCTTTTGATAGTAGTTAAACAATTCGTGACCTGTGAGGGTCAATACGGACTCATTTTTCTCTACCACCTGCGTTTGTTAATGAATTTTATAGGGTATCCATTGAATATGCCTTTCTATTTCCAGCGTAGCCTGTACAAAATGTCAAAAAGGTTTAAAAGGGAGAAGTTCGATAGTAGCCTATTCCACCATGGACTAATCAATCTTATCATTGTTCATCACTTAAGTCTCCACGGTGATAGCTGGCGAGCTTTTATCGCTCGAAATGGTTTTGATGATACAGACCCTGTCCAGATTGACAAGCCTGTGGTTAATGAAACCAAGGTCGGGCCACCCGTGCCCTTCCTTGTCCTACTGCCCTCTTCTAAACCCTCGTTCAACCCTGATATTGACTTACCCGACGTTATAACTGAGAAGGCTGAGTCTATAAAAAATCCTGTGAGAAAAAAGGTTAGGGGTAGCCCTACTGATGATGGAAAAGGTAAAAAGAATGCTCAACTTATCTCGAGAATGGCTAGGAATAAGCCTAAACCTAGTGTTGAGAAGAAGCCCATAGTCCTTAGTGAGGATTCAGACTCTGACATAGAACGCTTCCTAGCTAGTGAGTACCCTTACTCACAGGGTCTGTGCTCCAAGCCACCTTATGACTTCGTTTCCAATCTTCCCCCTTGCCTAAATAATAATCCCAGTTACCCAGGGATCGAACCACCTAATGAAACCCTCAACAATGTAACCAAACCCTCACCTGCACTTTCTAAGCCTGGACAGTCATCCTGTGACCAATGTGATTTGTGGTTGGAACGATACTATATAGACGTTCCCCTACTTCAATCGAAAATCAAATCGTTGGAGAACCAAGTTGTAGTATTGACCAGCCAAAGGGACAAGCTTCAAGCAACTGATAGGAAGCAGAGAACCATTGGTTCCATCATTTTTAAGAATGTTGAATCGACCATAGCCGTTGTCAACTCCAAAATGTCATGATCAAGCTGTCTTCTCGTCATCCAGGTATGAATTTCGATATCATTTTCGTTTGTGAATTCCTCGAATTAATATAATGATGTGAGTTTGGTTTTCAAATAGCTTTGTCTATCATTTGAAATGGCTCTATCATAATTCCATTCATCCTGTACATTGTTTTCGCTTTGCTAAAAATTGAATGAAGTTTTGATTTGGATACACGATTTGCTCATGCCCAGTTTAGTCATTGATAGGTTTCCATCGGATTTGATTCGTTTATCTATTAAGTTAACGAAATCAATGGTTTTCTTTTGATTGGGTTTGTTTGTATCTAATCTGACCAGGAAGTTATCATGCTAAATTTAGATTACAATCATGTTTCGATTTGATTTCGTTATGGTTAGATTATATCGGCTCTAATTTAGTTTGTATGCTGTGATTTTGGAACGACTTCATGAGTTTGAGTTGATGTCATGCAATCTCCTAAATCAGGAATACAACTCTGTTCGATTTCGATTTGGAAAGAACGACTATGTTTTGTATGAAAACAATATTCTCATTTAAGCATGTGCAAAAGATATCTACGCCCGAAGCATGGAACGGTTTTAATTCACAATGACTATGTTAAACCCCAGTTGTTCGATTCGCTCTTGTCTTGATTGGATTGTTGTGTATCTTCAGTTAGTATGATCGATTTTATGAGTTGTATTCGTATAAAAAAATAGACTTGATTGCATCTCTGTTAATTTTAATTTTCAAACGAGTTTGTTAACTCAGATCGACTTACATTATTTTTGTCAAATTCGTATGAGGAAATTCGGGTAATGGTCGTTTCAAAATGAATTCAAGAAATGATTTCATGAATGATTTTTTCTGCCCCAATTTTCAATAACAAATGATCGGATAACTCTTACGAACACTGTTATCAACTAATTGATCCTGTTATGATTTCATTTCTGAACATTTACGCGCTAGTTTTGATTTAATTCACTCATGGCATGGATCGTTTGTTATGTCAATACAGTTATGTCGATTTGAAAATGATCTTGTCTGGATTCGATTGTGTTTCATGTTGATGAGGCAGAATAACAATTGCCTATGATTTGTTTTAATTGTATCGATTTCAATTTGATATGAAACGATTTCATTACTATTCATTACGATTTTGTTCACCCGATTTTGTGGCAACAAACGAAATAGAGTACACGTATCTCTGTAGTCATTTGATTGATCTTGGTCTTGTTCGATTTCAAATTAGTATAACAATTCCAATTTGAATGATTCATTTTCAAATAGCTATTAGATGTTAGTTCAATTTAATTCTTTAAAAGGATTTGAATTAATTTTAATGCTGATTATGTGTCTTATTTAGACCAGCTACAGAATCGCAAGATTCTGTAGCTAGTCTGTAGAATTAGATTTTTAATCATTTTACTAATAAAATATCCTCCTAACTTGTTCATTTTTTATCCCTTTCAGGTACATCCAAATTGCATTGGGCATGCTGGACAGTCTAGGAGATATTTGTGTGTTTTAGTTTTATTTTAGGTTCCTAGTTTGGTCAGACACCCCATGTGGACCAATAGAAAAGTGCCACGTGGCACCCCAGGAGACACCATGTAGCACCCTAGGAGACACCACATGGCACCATCCAAGAAGTGCCATGTGTCACGTACGATTGACTTGGATTGACTTCAACATTCAGGTGGGCCAATCACTAGATGCCATGTGGCCCAAACGGCGGGTGACATATGGCATCCCCAAAACTCCCAAGGATGACCCGTATCTGAAAAATCAAAAAACATATACTTGTGGGACCCCACCAAATCTGGCAGAGGTCCACCATATCTGATGATAACTGCCACATCTAGAAGCCGCTAACCAAATGCTCCAACTTTAGTGCCATAAACAATCTGCCTAAACCATTCCATTGGAACATCCATTCGCCAGTTTTGTATTAAAGCCAAGTTTTCGCCAGCCACCAGGGGGAGGTGCAGTCGTACATTTGTGGGCATGGATTTCAAGATGAAGGTTATCATTATTGCAGGTTGCAGCAGGCACAAAAACTAAGACAGAGTTTCTCTTGGGCCTGGGAGTGCTAGAGTTGGATAAGAACGTGCAGATAGTCATTTTTGGGTAATTCAACACCACGAATTCAGTGGTGATGTTTGTTTTCTGATATGATAATTATTTCTGCAGCTTGATTTCATAATGAGGTATATTCATGTATTTTCCAAATTATTTTGTTGATTTAATGAAAGAGCCTACCCATTTAAAGCAGGACATGGAGACATAGTCCACCAGGGATGAACTCCGTTATCATTTTTTTGTGTTCAGATCTGATGCTTATGTCTCTTCATTTTTAAGTTTTCCCTTCTTAAATGGTGCACTTTAATTTATGCTAATTTAATATAATTCATTATAATTCACAATGAAAATATCTTGGATCATCACTACTATATCCAAAAAGAGAACCCATCATCTAGATGACTTATGCATCGTTTTCCAATGATGTCACCAGTTCAATATCCAATTAAACCCCTTCAAGTGCATGTTTTGCATCACTACTGGATGCCTCCTTGGGTTCATTGTTTCCCAACACGGCATCACTGTGGATCCCCTCAAGGTCCAAGCTATCATAAAAATTCTACCACCATGGAATTTACGCCAATTGCAGAGCCTACAGGGAAAAGCCAACATTTTACATCACTTTGTCATAGACTACACCACTCACGCACATGGTTTTCTCTGATTACTGTGTCATGATATCCAATTTTGATGGGACTAACATGCTCAAACATCTTTTTATGATTAAAAATCCACTATATCCAATGCCCCTTTGATTAGTCCCCCGGACTATGATCACGATTACATCTTGTACCTATCAACCTTAGTTGTCTCAGTAGTAGGAGTCCTCAACCAATTAGGGGATGATGGGCATGAACATGTCATTTACTACATTAGTCAAAACCTTTCAAGGCCACCCTTTAACTATAATCATGATGAGAAACTCACCTTATCAGTCGTCCTCGCAGTCCAAAAATTGCAACATTACATTCTGCTTTGAACTACCAAGGTCATAGCAGATTCCAACCCCATGCAATACTTTCTTAGTCGATAACAAATTAATGGAAAATTTTCCCGATGGATCGTTATCCTATAGGAATAAGATCTGGAGTTCTCTACTCCCAAAATAAATAAATCTCTTGTCCTCGCCGAACTCATTATGAATTTTCCCATGCGCACTAAAGCTTACCCCATCAATGAGGATTTCCCTGATGAACACCTCTTCTTCATCCCCTTCGATGACCCATGGTATGACAACCTCCTCATCTACCTTCACACATAGAAGTTTGGGTCTCATCTCTCTCGATATGATCGTCGACGCATTTGCCATCAAGCCCCCCAATACCTCCTCATCGGAGACATTCTCTATCGAACCATGGTCAACACCATTCTTCGACGATGTCTTACAATCGATGAAGCTGACAGAGTCTTGAACGATTTCCACAGTGGCGCTTGCGGCGGTCACCTCTTGGGTATGTACATCGCCCCAAAAATCATTTGAGCAGGGTACTTTTGGCCCACTTTGTTTCATGATTGCATCCGCGTTGTCTATCAATGTGACAAATGTCATATTTGTGCAAACAAAGCACGAGCGCCACCATCTCTTCTACATCTAATCATCACAGTTGTCCCCTTCTGTAAATGGGGAACAAACTTCAAGAATTGCCATCCTCCATCGAGTAATGGAAACAAGTACATTTTCGTTGTAGTAGATTACTTTACCAAGTGGGTCAAAGCCATGCCCACATTTAACAACACCGCTAACACAACAGTGTGTTTTTTCTTTAACCACGTCATTACCCAGTTCAGAGTCCCACTATAGTTAGTCTTCAATCATGGTAAACACTTTGAGAACGAGATATCTGCAGAGATATCCTCAAATTTAGGCTTCACCCATGATTTTTCCTCCCCATACTACCCTCAGTCCAATGGACAAGTCGAGGCTGTCAACAAATTCCTCAAAACCATGCTGCAATGTATCGTCAACAACCATAAGACCAACTAGCATCATATTTTTTTTCCACATTATGGGCTTATCGCATGACAGTCAAAACGGCCACCAGTTTTACACCGTTCCACCTCATCCATGGGATTGAAGCCACCCTCCCTATCGAGTGTGAAATCCCCACATTACACACTTCCATTGAGTTATTACATGACACTGACCCAATGGAGCAGCACCTACTATCCTTAGAGTCGCTTGATGAATATTGTCGATATTCATTACAACACAATGAGGCAACTAAAAAATGGTCCAAATCTATCTTTGTCTACCATGTCAACCTTCACTCATTTAACGAAGGTGATCTCATGTTAGCCTATGATATCGCCCACAACAGTCTCGACCATGGTAAATTTGAGTCATTATGGCATGGAGTCTTCATCGTCCAACATTACCTCACTAAAGACACCTACATCTTGTCCTCTCCAGAAAGATACCCTCTCAAAGAACTCGTCAACGAGTTGTACTTAAAGAAGTTTTATGCCTAAGTGTAGCCCCCCTACCTTAGGTTTCTCTTTGTACACATTTGTAGAATTTTTAGTCTTCTTTATCGCCACCACTCCTCATGTTTGATCTATCATCTTTGTTATTGACATATTCATTATCCATCAGCCTACCACATTGGTTACGTTGGCAGTGCCAGCCATTGGACTTAGAATCTCACTTCGATCGCTTGGGCCCTCTATACTCCCTCACATGTCCTACTCCACTCCAGTGGCATATGTTTGGGCTTGGCCACCAACAACCAAGTTGAATACGATGTCGTCATTTTTCTCCTCACCGAGGCTAGTCACCACCACATTTTTCACCTTAGCATTCTATTATATTCCCAACTTGTCGTCCTATAGCTCAACAATGTTTACCATGTTCACGATCCTTTCCTCTTTTGAAAATACCTGCAAGTTAGACTC
>SNQJ01S0005604.1:73830-90275 GCA_010110895.2 Picea sitchensis
GGATATTATTGTAACAGAGCGCTGCTCGATTGGAGGTTGCCCCCTCGAAGAGGCCTATGAACATTGCTATCTGAATCAAGTGCTATTTCTGTTGCTATTTCGTATATCATTTCTGTGTATTGTGAAGATTATGCTGGATATTTCACTGTTATTCTGTCATTTCTAGCATTTCGTTTATGTTCTGCATATTTTATATATATGGTATCTTGCAGTGTCTCTATATTCCAATGTGGTTATGTTCTCATATCTACATGCACTTTCCCTATGTGGATACTCAAAATTATTTATGTCCTTCTATCATGTGTGTAATAGTAATATTTTTTCCTATAACCATCATATATTCTCCATCATGCTATGAAAATCCTATGACTTGTAGCTTCACCTTAAATCCTTATCATGAAATTATGTTTCTCTACCTTCTTATCATGTAAATACCCCACCTTCTATTTGGAACTATGGTCTCCACCTCTACCTTTAGTGTCTTTCCACTACTAAAAATATTTCGACTATCATTGCACTAGCTTCAACTTTTAGCACTAACTAATATGCATCCTCTACTAAATACAACTCATGTTGACTTATTAAATATTGAATCACAAAGATAATCTCTTTCATATACCTTGGGATTTGTTAGTCTTCGTCATCCTCACGGATAACTCAAATCATGTATCGTACACTCATTTTGTATCATGTTCTACAACTATTTGAACAATCTTTATTTGTAATCCATGAACATGAACTTCTCCTACAAATTCACCGCCATCTTTCTTCAAAGCCTTATCAATTGTTTACCTTTCCAAATTATCTTAGGATACACAAATTCCCACCAGTTAGAAGCATGTCATTTAAATTTCGTACTAGCAAACATTGTCATTTGAGGTTCTTCTATCCTTTCAAACTCAAAATACATATCCAACTCAGTGAGACAATAAATCATGTCATTTTCTTTCAATCTTCCCCCATAGCATGAAATTTCTATCTTTATATATTTCTTTCTCTTTACCAACCTCATAGTTTTCCCCGATACATCTCCTTCTTCCATTTCCTATTCTTCTGTGTCTTCTAGTTCTAAGCAACTTTCTTCAAGTTATCTTGTTTACTATTTATTCTCCAAGTCATGTATCCTTACTTCTTATCACTTGTAATTATCTATGCAACATATTTCCATAGCATCTTCTCACCATTTATTCTTGCACACAAATTCTATCACCTTCTATGAGCACTTCCTCTCACTTAAGTCTCTCTCCCCCAAGAATTTAATATCGTTATGATGCAACTGATGTAGTAGAGAACATAACATCTCATTTCTAGTTTTTAATTGTGGTGTTCCTTGTTATCTAAATGGAATATTTAGAGAAAAATAGATAAAAATATAAGTAGGGAAAGTAAATAAACAAAACCATAATTTGGAAATAAATACAATAAGCTAACCTTTGTTGATATTCATAACTAAGAGCAATGTTTACTTACCACTTTGAGGGGGAAACCTCCAACTAAGCATAGTTTCAAATAAAATAATATTTTCTTGGAAACAACTTAGGTAGCTTCTACTACTGTATATAGTTTTTAATGGACCAAAAACATAACCACCCAATGGACCTCCACTAATGAGGCCTTAATCACTAATTAGAGGACCTTCTTTAATGAGGCCACTTATATTTATTTATTTCACATTCTACTACCTTGGGGCCTTATTTAATAAACATGGTCTCAATGAATTAAGTAACAACATATTCTCCTACAAGAATTTAATATCGTTATGATGCAACTGATGTAGTAGAGAACATAACATCTCATTTCTAGTTTTTAATTGTGGTGTTCCTTGTTATCTAAATGGAATATTTAGAGAAAAATAGAGGTAACATAAGTAGGGAAAGCAAATAAACAAAACCATAATTTGGAAATAAATACAATAAGCTAACCTTTGTTGATATTCATAACTAAGAGCAATGTTTACTTACCACTTTGAGGGGGAAACCTCAACTAGAGCATAACAAATAAAATAATATTTTTCTTGAAACAACTTAGGTAGCTTTACCATCAGATATAGTTTTTAATGGACCAAAAACATAACCACCCAATGGACCTCCATTAATGAGGCCTTAATCACTAATTAGAGGACCTTCTTTAATGAGTGTCACTTATATTTATTTATTTCACATTACTACTCTACCATTGTGGGCCTTATTTAATAAACATGGTCTCAATGAATTAAGTAACAACATATTCTCCTAACTATGGGAGTTAGGGTAGGACCCTAATTATGCCCCCTACAAAGCAACATTGTCCTCAAGGATAGATATGAGGGAATTGGTGGAGAATCTCTATTGGTTCTTGTGTATCATCTTCAAGCTATGTATCCTTCAATTGAATCAAAACTTCCTAGATAATTCTCTGAGGAATATGGCACTCATATTTGTCCAAAATTACCTCCAATTACAACCAAATGGAACCCTCTTCATCTAGTTCAAGAAGGCTAGTTTTAACTATGTAATTATACTTGAGCATTTTCTTAAAGAATGACACATGAAGTATTGGGTGGGGCCTAGAATGGTTGGCCAAAGCTAATTTGTAAGCTAAAGACCCTATATATTTGAGTACAGTATAGGGTTTGTAAAAGTTAGGGGCTAACTTTGAGTGGCTCTTATGATTGTGTTATGTTTAGTTATAGGGTTGGAGATTCAATAACACTTGATCCCCTTCTTCAAAGTGGTGCTTGGAGTGATTTTGATCGACCTATTGCTTGATGTGGTTCTACACCAACACCAAATTATCCTTGAGGGTATGAAGAATGTCATCATGCAATGCTACAATTTTTCCACCTTCTAAACCTTAGAGAGGCATGGTAAGTATGAGATCACTAAAAAATGGAAGATATCTATATATTTCCTCAAAGGGGGTATTTTTCGTAGCACCATGATAGGAAATGTTTTACCATTATTCGACAAGGGGAAACCATTGAACCCATTGTAATTTATTGTCTAAGGTAAAACAACATAAATAAGCTTCCAAACACTTGTTGACTACTTCTATTTGGCCATACATATGGGGGTGATATGTTGTGATGAGATTTAATTGGGTACCTAGAGGAAAAAATAACTCCCACCAAAATTTGTAGTGAAGGTGGGGCCATGATTGGTTACAATTGATTTAGGCATGCCATGGAGTTCAAAAATATTGGCCATGAATACATGTGCTACTATGGAGGTTTTTATTGGGTGTTGTAAGGAACATAAGTGAGCATATTTAGAAAGGTAAAAAAATCCTACCATGACCACTAATTTGTTGCCTAATTTCAATAACCCCACAATGAAATCCATAAAAATGTTAGTCCACATTATGTATAGAATGGGTAAGGGCTGTAATGATTTTGGGGGATTGATCGTTTCCCCCTTGTGTCTTTGGAAATTTTCACAATTGGCCACAAAGGTGTGGAAGGCCCTCTTCATGCCCTCCCAAAAGAATGAACATTTAATCCATTCATATGTTTTTTGAAACTTGGAATGACCCATTGTAGGAGAGGAGTGTAATATAGATAACTCTCCATATTTAAATGTTGAATATTGAACCAAAAACTACACCCTTTATATTGAAGCTAATATTCTGCCAAATGTAGCATGGATGTGCCTATGGGTTATCTTGTAGCTAGTGGATCATGTGCATGATCTTGGCATCTATTGACTATTATTTTCTATTGACTAGTTAGGCATTAGAAAAGATAAGTAAAATAGGAAATTTTCCTTCTCATACTTCCTAGATAGAGAATCGGCCACCACATCCTATTTTCCCTTATTTTAGATAATATTGTAGTCATAGATTGACATTTTAATGACCCACTTTCAATGCTTCACAAATACAATCTTTTTTCTAGGAGATATTTCAAGTTGCAATGTTTTTATTTTAATCTGGAAATGATGCCCCATCAAGTAAGGATGATACATATCAACTACATGAAGAATAGACAACATTTCCTCCTCATAGGTGGATTTGCCCAAGTTTTTATCATATAATTTCTTATAGGTGAAGGCCAACAAGAATCCCTCTTGCTTTAACATTGCCTCCATCTCTTTCCTAGAGACATCACATTCCAAGACAAAAGTCTTATTGAAGTTGGGTATGGTGAGTACTTAGCGTATGTATACCTCCGTAGACTTTACCAGTCAAATTGTTGGGTGGAGGGGGGTCCCTTGTCCCACAAACAAGGGGGTCTCATACACCAATTTGGTGTGGCTTGGTCATGACCTTAAAATTAGATTATTATTATTATTATTACTAGGGTAGTACGTGGCATATTTTAAATCCTAAAAAGTCAGTTTGTTCTACTCATTCCAACTAAAGGAAATGTTTTAGATCATGATGGTGAAGTGACATGTCATTTTAACATAATTTATTACAAACTTCCTATAGTAACTTATGAGGCCAAGAAATCCACACAAAATTTTGAGTCTTGGGGTGAGGTCAATTTCTCACCATCTCAATTTTCTTAGGATCAACATGCACACCCTCCCCACTAGCAATTTGTCCCAAATATTCAACTTCTGAGGCACAAAAATCACATTTAGAACATTTTAGGAACGAATGGTGATTACAGAGGAGTTGTAAGCCCTAATCCACATGTGCTACCCAAGTTTTGTGGTAAAGTAAGATCTCATCAAACAATATTAGGACAACATGGCATAGAAAAGGTCAAAATATGTGGTTCATGATGAAAATTGGAAGATGCGCTCTAAAGACAAAAAGACATCACCAAAATCTCGTAATAGCCTTCACAAGTGTGGAAAATAGTCTTTGGAATATTTTATTTATTTATGTGAATTTGGTAATAACCGGAGCAAAGACCAAGTGTGGTGAAGAACTAAGTGCCATGTAGATCATCTAAGAAATCATTAATGATTGGAATGGGAAATTTATCTTTGAGGGTTAAGCTGTTAAGATATTGAAAATTAGGACTCTTGTGCTAAGTGCCTTCTTTTTTAGGAACCATGATGATTGGAGAGGAGTAGAGGTGGTACTAGGATGGATGACACCTGCAATTTTTTTTTCAATTTCATTCCTTTTGGAAAAAGTATGATGATATGGGAACACACTAGGTGGTCGGTACCTGAGAGAAGTGGGATGTTATGATCGTGCTCACTACATGAGGGTGGTAATCCTTGGGGAATTTCAAATATCTATTGGTGTTTGTCCAAAACAAATTGCAAGTATAAATTAACTAGTTGAATAGCATGGAATTGTGCAATAACATTGGAATGAACCCTTTTTAGGATCTTTTACACATGGTGGGAGATATCTATTTTTGGAGAGCTTGCTTTGATACCTTTGATCATGTACTAATTCCCTTCCTTTTGGAAATTCATGTACAAATCCAGGAAATCAATGGTGACGAGGGCTAATTTTATTAATCATTCAACACCTAAAACAATATCACATCCACCCATTTCAATGGAAAACATGTGATTTTTTAGGGAAAAATAACCCATTTGAAGTTTCACATGTTCACGTTGATCACAACATTTCATAGACCACCCATTAGCAATCACAATCTAAAATTTGTTAACAACATGGATATAGTTCTATGTTTCTTGGGAAATGCAATGATGAATGAAATTATGGTTGTTACCATCGTTGATTAAGACAATGACCTTCTGATGCTTGATATAGTCGACCAACTTTAACGTTTGAGGAGAGGAAATAACAAGCAAATAATGAAGAGGGATTTGGGGTTCTTCACCTAGTTGGTTGGGAAGAGGAACTTCCTCAAAGGGGTGGGTGACTCCTCCCTGAATCCCTCCATCAACTTCATCATTATAAATTCCCTTAGAAATGACCATAAATATTTTTTGTTCCTTACATTTATGGCCCAAAGAATCTTTTTCATCATAGTTGTAATAAAGACCCTTGAGTTGACATTCGACCATTTTGACATGTGTCAAATTATGGACCTTGAGGGGTGGAGTAGGCTAAGAAGGATCCACCACATTTAGGGATGGATGTGGAGAAAACTTGGGATGTTTGATGATCCAAAATGGATCCAGGAAGGCTAAAAATCAAATTTCTCGAAATTAGACAAAACCAACGTCATTGTGTCAGGCTCATCGAATCGATTCCGACCATATATTTTTTTCTTGAAATGGACACCATATGTAGAAGTTATCGTGATCTGAAGATCAGATCAAACGAGCAAAAAAAATTCAAATTCAACGTGTCAAATTCAACGTTGATGTCAACATGACACGTGGCAACACCAAGAGCTGACATGTGTCACTCATTTTTTTCTTTTTTAGGGGGTGATTTGGCCCAATAAAAAAATTTACATGTGGCACCATATGGAGGTGACACATTGCATTGTACGCACTGACACATGGAATCCGTACAGATGACACGTGATAGGTGACTGGACAATGACGTAGTAGGGTCATACGATGATGTGGCAGCCATACAGATGATTTGGCGACTAATGTGGTGATGATGTGGACTATACGGACAGACATGTGGAAGTTGTATGATGACATGTGGCTCAGCCAATGGCAAGGTGACACGTGGTCCAATGAGGAGCTAACACATGGCACCTTCTAGAAGGTCAACTAAATTTGGTGGTTCCACCAAATCTTGTAGATTCTTCCAAATCTGGCAGAATCTTGCTAAATCTAGTTAACTGGTGCTAAGTTTGGCAACTGCCGCTAAATTTGGCATAGTCTAGCTTATTTAGCTAGGCACATAAATCAAGAAAAGTTAAGTTTTTTGGCATGCAAATCGATACTATACGGACTTTATGGATCTGCAACATTGGGATTCATGCCGAGGGACTATTCAGAAGCAGTTCGACTTTATACTCAAAAGTTCCATAATTTCGAGGGGAGTCTTAATATGGATTATGTTTCTGCATCTGAGTAGACAAACAAAAAAGTGCCTCTAGAGCCTGAGATGTCAATCCAAGCATAGTCGAATTTATACTCAAAAGTCTCATATTTTTATGTTCCAGCCAATGGTGATGTTTGTTTCTGTCCAGAAATTGTGGATCTGAAAGGTGGTTTCAGAAATTGTTATGTAAGCATTTCTTTGTATTCTTTAAGCATTGAAGATTAATAAGAAGTCTTCATCACTGAGACAAAGGCCTGGAGACATAGGCAAACTTGTGCCAAACTTCGTTAACAATATTGGTGTTATGGTTTGTTGTTTTTACGTCTTATATGGCTGCAACATTCTTTCATTAAGATTCTTCCCTTAATTCCTAAATGGTAAATCAATTCATGCAGAAACTTAACCATAGACTTTAAAGATCATTTTCAGATCAAGCAGTATCAAAGCAGGTTTACAGTTGGTTGTTTGAGTTTGCATGATTACCAGGGAAAATCTAAGTCTTGTTGAAGGAGAGATTGTAAAAGGATATCCATAGATTGGATCAAGAAAGAGGACATCTCAAATTGAGAAGATGGCATCAGAAGAAGGACTTACTCAAAATGAAAGAGAGTTTCAAAAGAATTTCTTTGCCATGTCGGAGATGGTAAAAGTGTTGTATGATGATTACTTGGAATGAAAGAGACCTTTTCAAGGAGAATCTTCAAAGCAAGCCAAAAGTGAAGAAGGAGAGGACCCTCCTAAAACTCCTCCTTCACCTCCTTCATCTCCATCTTATTCTTCTTCAAGTACAATTTCAACTTCTATTGCAAGAAAACATTCTCATAAACATAAGCCTGATATGCCATTACTTAAACTTGATGTAAAATTTGTTTTGCCTATGTATGATGGCGAAGTTAATGCTGAGAGACTTGATAATTGGGTTAGATAGATGGAGGTATAGTGTAATGTGTCGAAAATCAAAGATGAGGCAACCAAAATCAGATTGGCATTGCTTCATCTTGAAGGAACAACTCTCATCTCATGGCAAAGTAAAATGCAACATGGAACTCAGCAAGTTGGTAAGATTTTTCCATCATGGCATGATTTTATTTCCGCACTTAGAAAACAGTTCTATCCTTTGGGGTATAAGGAAAAGGATTTAACTGAATGGCAAAGTCTTAATTTAAGAAAAGGACAGTCAGTGCAGGAATACACATATGAATTTCGTAAGATGTCTTTGGTGTTAGATGTTCCATTGACTACACAAGAAACTCTTATGAAGTATATAGGAGGTTTTCATGCTTATATTCGTAATATTGTATTTATGTTTGGACCTACTAATCTTGATGAAGTTTATGTCCAAGTAACGTATATTGAAGCAGGGAAAACTAGAGTTAGTGTATCAGGGGAATCATCTTCAAAGAAAGATGGAAAAGGCAAAGGGAATGGGAAGAAAGCAAATTCAGTGACAGTGAAGGAAGAGAATTTCTCTTGCAAGCATTGCAAGAAAGAAGGGCATGATGATGAGCATTGTTGGCAATTGCACCCAGAGAAGAGACCAACGTGGTTCAAAGAAAGGAAAGGGTGGAAAAAAGTTGCAACAACAACACGACCAACAGACTTGGGGTATGATTCAGGTGATGAGTCTAATATTACAATAGTTGGTTTGATAGGTAAAATTGGTGATGATTTTGATTCAAGAAGTAAAGCGTTTCATATAAGGGTCATAATGAAACATACTAAGATCGACACATTGATAAATAATGGATCTCAATCTAACTTAATTTCAGAGGAAGTGGTTAAGAAATTGGGATTAAACACTAAGATGCATCACAAACCCTATTCACTAAATTGGATAAGCAAAGATCACAAATTTCCCTTAACAAGGCAATCTATCATAAAATTTGCAATTACATCTAAGTATGTGGATGAAGTAACATGTGATGTGGTGCTGCTAGAAAAATGTCGAATGGTCTTAGGTAGCCCTTATCTATATGATCGCAAAACAATCTTCTACAGGGAACATAATCAATATCACTTAACTAAAGAAGGGACATAATATGTTGTACATGATCATCGCATAAAAGCAAATCAATCTCTTCTAACAATGGAACAATTAAAGAAGGCATCTTATGCAAGAAATACACCTATAATTGTGTCAAGTAAAGCAGTTGATCTTAAAGATGAACATGAGATGGTTGTAGGATGGGAATTCAATCATACTTTGCTTCAAGATAAGTTAATGTCATGCAAGCAAATCAAACATATGGGTTCAGTTTCAGTCATATTTCTGATGTTATCGCTGCTAATGTTTTCTACATGGATGGTAGTGGATTCAGTAAGATGTGAACGAGTTCAAATGGCTAACAATATCCTTTCAGTTGTCATGGTTATTATGCAATTTATTATGATGTTACATATGCACATGACATAGTTTAAAGACAAAGGACAAGTGCGGAGGCCTATCCCGCACTTGATGTATGGTTAATACCCTTTTGGAGGACCAAAAGGTCTTAGTGGGGAGGAATGATCCAAAATGGATCCAGGAAAGCCTAAAAATAAAAGTTCTTGGAATCAAACGAAACCAATGCCATTGCGTCGGGCTCATCGATTTGATTCTGACCATATATTTGTTTTTTGAAAATGGACACCGTATGCAAAGGTTATCACGATCTGAAGATCAGGTCAAACTTGTAAAAAAGTCAAAGTCAACGTTGACGTCATCAGTATGTCATGCTGACATCAACATGACACGTGGCACCACCAGGAGCTGACATGTGTCACTCATTTTTTGTTTTTTTAGGGGGTGATTTGGCCCAATAAAAAAGTGACATGTGGCACCGTACAGAGGTGACACAGGGCACTGTACGGAATGACACGTGGCAGTCATATGGATGACACGTGGTAGGTGACTAGGAAGTGATGTGATAGTATGGATGTTGACGTGGCGGGGTCATACGATGATGTGGCAGCTGTATGGATCACGTGGCGATGATGTGGATTGTACGGACTGACATGTGGTAGTCGTACGAATAACATGTGGAAATCATACGATGACACGTGGTGGGATAACGTGGCTCAGCCAATGGCGAGGTGACACGAGGCCCAATGAGGAGCTGAAATGTGGCACCTTCTAGAAGGTCAACTAAATTTGGTGGTTCCACCAAATCTGGTGGATTCCTCCAAAACTGGTGGAATCTCGCCAAATCTAGATAACTGGTGCTAAATTTGGAAACTGCAGCTAAATTTGGCAGAGTCTGGCTTATTCAGTTGGGCACGAAAATTGACAAAAGTTTAGTTTTTTTGTATGCAAATCAAGACTGTACAGATCTGACAAGGTGCAACATTGGGATTCATGCCAAGGGGAGGCCCCGAGGGACTATTCAGAAGCAGGTTGACTTTATACTCAAAAGTTGCAGAATTTCAAGGGGAGTCTGAATATGGATTATGTTTCTGCATCCGAGTAGTTGAACAAAAAAGTGACTCTAGAGCCTAAGATGTCGATCCAAGCATAGTCGTCTTTATACTCAAAAGTCTCAGATTTTCCTGTTCCAACAAATGGCGATGTTTGTTTCTATCTAGAAGTTGCAGATCTGAAAGGTCATTTCAGAAGCTGTTATGTAATCTTTTCTTTGTATTCTTTAAGCATTGAATATTAATAAGAAGCCTTCCCCACTTAGACAAAGGCTCGGATACATAGGCAAACTTGTGTCAAACTCCGTTAATAATCTTGGTGTTATGGTTTGTTATTTTTACTTCTTATATGGCTGCAACATTCTTTCGTTAAGCTTCTTCTCTTAATTCCTAAATAGTAAATCAATTCATGCATAAACTTAACTATAGTCTTTAAAGATTATTTTTGGCTCATTTGGATTGGGCATAGGATACAACGTGTGCACGATGAGTGAGTTGAGTGGCCTCCAACTAGATAGAAAGGTGGTTAATCTCCACTCGACCTTTGATTTCCTCCTTAAGACCGCTAATAAAGCATTGCTTAAAAAATTCATTAGTTAATTTTTTTTCTAACAAAAAATGTCTCAAAAAGATCAGTGTATTCTTCCACCATGCACATTTAATGCAATTTGGTAAGTTGGCTCCAAAAATTAGTATCTCGGATAAATCTAGAAAAAAAGGTGTTCTAAAATATTTTCCATGTAATGAACCTTAGAGAAGATTTCTTATGCCATTTCCACCACTACCAACATTCCCCACCAAGATATAGGACATTGATTGGAGATTGATTTAGAGTTTCAATAGGCCATTCACTATGGAATGAAGGGGGAAATAATGTTCCATTTGGTCAACTCAACCTACTAGTTTTTACCCATCAAACTTGATTAGATCAACTTTAGGTAAGAGAGGAATTAGATTGTGGGAACAGTTAGAAAATGAGTGGTCATTATTGTAACCTTATTCATCATCAATGTGCTTACCCTTATGAGATCCTTTACCTAAGAAATTATACTTTAATCATGCTTACCCTCCAACTTCTCAATCTTATCAAAACAAAGGCTGACTTTCCCATTAAAAGAAGACATGTTGGTCTCCAGTGTGTCGATTGACTTAGTAGGTGAGAGTGTTGACTCACTATGAGAGAGACTACACCATTTGTTTTACTTCCTCCATGGCTGATGTGTTGTGGGTGTGTGTCATGGGACCATGGGGTCCACTAGAGAGGTTATCTAAGAACTATCCCAATGCAATTAGTGTCTCAAGAGGGATCTGTGGAGATGGGCTAGAAGCAACTGTGTTGGTGGGTCCACGAAAATAATTGATTGAGAGCTACAGCATGACAATTAGTACCACATAAGGAGTCTTTTAAGCTAGGTCTCCCATAATGGCATTGGTGGGCCATAGAATTATTTTTCATGTGTATTGGTAGGCCTAAAACTCCTTTTATTAAATCCAGTTGGAGTATTAATTATTTATGAGTATTACTGAGATAACAAAATTCTCAAATTCTTGATATTGCAAATTATATAAGAATTTCATTGTCGATGTTGCAGAAGTTAGGGCTTGTAGGGCCCTAAGAAAAAATGATGTTAAGTGTTATATCTCTATGATATACAAGGGTTTCCAACCATTGTGCTCGATTGAATCTTTCACGACACTAACTAAGGAGGATAGACCATACCCTTAGGCATGCTATTTGATTCACTAGCATGTGATAGTAATCTCCCTGAGTGTTCTTCTTGATGTACTATAGCAATAGGATGGATGACATGATTATGTAAGGTTGGTTTTAGGTGTGTCTGGGGGGATTTCGATATACCCAAGGGTACGTGGAAGAAAAATTTGTATACAAGTGTTGTATGATATGATAATACTAGAAGGGGTACTAATAAAGGTTACATAGGTGTCCAATTAGTTGACACCACTTGTATTTTTTTTTGTATTCTTCCCTAATTGTATTGTTGAATGAAAAATATTTGTGTTATTTAAATGTGTTACAACACATCTCTAGCCTAAAAATGTTTTTTTTCTAAAATTTGAGCACATGTTGGCACATGCAAGTGATTTGATACCACTTTTGGTGTTCCTTTTTAGCTGAAACACAATATTTAGAGAGGCAACAATATAATTTTGGAAAGAAAATGGACAAAATTGGAATATGGAAATAATAATAGTAAGCAAACCTTTATTAATATTCAAAAATGAGAGAAATGTTCACTTTCCTCTTTAAGGGGAATCTCCAACTAACCAGAACTCCAAATATAATAAATTATAATTACTTGGAAATATATTACATAGCTTCTACTACTATATATAGTTTCTAATTGACGAAATCCCTAGCCACCTAGTGGACCTCCATTAATGAGGCGTCAACTACTAAGTAGTGGACCTTCTTTAATGATTTATTGATTTTACACTCTACTACATTGAGGCCTTACTTGATAAAGATGGCCTCAATACATTAAACTATAAAAACTTATTCTCCTAACCAAGGGAGTTAGGGTGAGATCCCAACACTAAAATAGTGTAATGACCTATAGCCCTAAGGTCACATAGAGATAGCACTAACAAAAGAATGGGGTAATTCTTAACTCATTCATTATCTTTCAAGTACATTGATTATATATTATCAACTTCGACCCCCTATCTCTCTACTTGTGTCTTGATTGACTCACTAGTACTTCTTCTCTATATCTTGTCTTTGCTATGATTGGTGAATATGGTTGACTAACCCAAATTTGATGTCTATCATCCTATTTATTCTCACAACTAAATCCTCAATGTCCTCTTTGAATATTCCTCTACCTCTAACTCTTTAGTTTCATCTTTCTTTGTGACCTCTTATCTTCCCCATTACATTGTTTCCTATCTCCATTATGATATTCTCTCTTGCATTGGACCCAGTGTGTTGTGCTCATCTAGAGAACCATCTTCATGGTATTCTACATGCACTTCTCTTCGACCATATTTTACACGCTCTTATGTTGATTCCTATGTTGATCCGGATTATTTTGAGAACGACATGAAGACAAAAATATAATCGATATATAACAAGTAAATACACAGAGATAATGCAGAGAACATAGAAATGTAGTGAAACCAACTTCTATTAATGAATAAGAGAGAAAAATTGTAGAACAAAAACTGGCAGAATGGGGAACCCTATCTCTAAAAAGAAAGAGATGTTAGCTATGCTTCATTCACAACAAGATTTACATCACACTCCATTGCATGCTTAAAGGGCCTCCTTCACCTCAATTATATATGAGAGAGTGAGAGGAGAACAATTCCCATGATACATGTGGGATAAATTGGACTAAGTTTATAAAATTCCATAGGCATGTAAAACATTGGACTAAGTTTATAAAATTCCATCGGCATGTAAAACATTGGACTAAGTTTATAAAATTCCATAGGCATGTAAAACACTAGGACTTCCCGGGTGGTCACCCATCCCAGTACTAATCTACCCTGAGCGCACTTAACTGCAGAGTTCCAATGGGATCTGGTGCATTAATCCTATGTTGTAGGCATGTACATAAGACCACTAGGAAATCATTACATGATGTCTGTAATTAACAAATGAAGATGGCATTACATTCCATTCCCCATCAAAAGGGTGAATATCATGGTTTATCAAAACCGCAGGCTCAAAATGGTGATTCAGTGAAAAAGGTGGATGGCCACCGAGATGGATCTGGATCATTCCTCCCCCCTTAGGAAGAAATGGTCCCCATTGCGTCAAGTTCCCATGGGAGATGGGGAGACTTCTACTAAATCTGAAGCAATGGTCCTCCTTAGCTTGTTGAAGGCTTTCATGAACCTGTTGTTGGAGGGGTTGGATTTGTTCAACCAATATATTTGCATGATCTACCTGAGTGTGGGAGGACTATGTCGGTGAAGATGCAACATGAAGAGTATGAAGGGTTATGTTATAACCTTGCTTGATTGGGTAGTGTGGAGGCACCCCCGTAGGTGCAGCAAGAACATCTTGGGACTCTTCTACAATCTTGTCGATGTGCTTCTGCTGGATAGAAAGTTCTTGGGTTGAGGTTGTAATGGTTGCAATGTCCTTTTGTTCACCTTCTGATTGGATTGTGAAGAGGCTAAACTTTGCAGTATGAGAGATTACATTGTGGCATTGTTTTGGTGGGACAATAGTCGGAACTACCTCTGGTATCTAGTATAGATGACCCCCCGGAGTAACAATGACGCTAAGGGGTCGAGACTCATAAACAACATGATGCCTCCACGTATATGGCTAGACTAATAGAACATCACAAACTTCCAGTGGGGAAACATCACATAATACATCATCCTTGAAGGGCTTGATGCCATAGGACAGGCAACATTGTTGGCTGACACAAAGATCTTGACCTTGGCGAAGCCACCTTATGTTGTATGGTTGCGGGTGTGGTGTTGTTGGAAAATCTAACTGCTTGCAACCTCTTCTAAGATGATGTTATTTTGGCTTATGCTATCAATAAGAAAATGCAGTGGGGTCCCCTTCACTCACATCTGTGAATGGCAGAGTCGCTCCCCCTCCTCAGGATCCTCTTCTGGTTGGATTGATGCAGTTGCGACAATAACAATGGGTTATGCATCAATTATCTATCTTCTTTTGTTATTTTTTGAATCAGGGTCCAAGTCGGGGTTTGACTCTTTTCCTTTGAGCTTGGCCACCAATAACTGTATTAAGCGACATTCATCAGTGTTGTGTCAAGGGTTGTTGTGGAACTCACACCACTTTCCAGTGTCTTTCTTAGACTTCCCGCTACCCTTCTTTGCCTGCATTTGGGACTGCTCTCTTGAGGTTGGCCTTCCTTGTTTTTCCCTTCATTATGTGAGTTAGATTTGTCTTTTTCATGCTTCTTCCACTTACTCTATTGCTTGAATTTCTTCTCAATTTTGACTGCATATCGGTAAGCATCTCCCAATGAGGAGATTTCCAAGAAAACCATCTTTGTTTGGATGTACCTATGTAGACCACTGTGATACTTCAAAATCAGGTGTCGCTCGGAGTCTTTGATACCCAACTTTGAGCATAAGGTATGAGATATGCTGGTGTACTCGAATACCATCTGGTCTCTTTTCTGATGCAGAGTTGTACATCTCATGTATTGGTCATCATACTTTTTGACATAGTAGAACTCATCCTTTAGGGCATCTACAAAGGCCGCCCAAGTGGGTTATCTCCCAAATAGTGTAGATTCATCCGCGGTGTACCTCTCCCAGTAACCTTCCCACCAAGATATGACATGGGGAAGGGATTTAAGGAGCACGAACGTGATCTTTTCACTGTCAAATTTTTTTTGGACAGAGTAATGACCTTCTAGCAATTCAACCATTTTTCTAGAGCATTTGCATCTATCTGGCCTTCAAATAAGGGGATATCCAAATTGGCTTGTACCTTGAAGGGTGTCACACTTGCAAAATGGATTCTTGTTGAAAATGCCTCAGTCGTCGCCATCGGTAGTCTTTGAAGGATCTGAGCAAAGTTGTTCATCATCTTGTTTCTCTATTGCATGAGGGCTTCCTCGAGCAACGTATTGAAAGGATATCTTGCTTTGTCATCTCTCTTTTCTTCCGCCATGGGAGGTCGCTTGGGTTTACGAGAGCAGTTTCCCTCAAGCGAAACTAGCTTGAGACCCAATTCTCTATACCTTGACCTTGTCGGAGACCTGCTTTGAGAAAGGACAAGGAACAACCTGCTCTGATACCACTGATCCGGATTATTTTGAGAACAACATGAAGACAAAAATATAACCGATATATAACAAGGAAATACACAGAGATAATGCAGAGAACATAGAAATATAGTGAAACCAACTTCTATTAATGAATAAGAGAGAAAAGCAATGTAGAACACAAACTGGAAGAATGGGGAAGCTTATCTCTAAAAAGAAAGAGATGTTGGCTACGCTTCATTCGCAACAAGATTTACATCACACTCCATTACATGCTTAAAGGGCCTCCTTCACCTCAATTATATATGAGAGAGTGAGAGGGGAACAATTCTCATGATGTTGGACAAAGTTTATAAAATCTCATAGGCATGTAATAACACTAGGACTTCCCGGGCAGTCACCCATCCCAATACTACTCTAGCCTGAGCGCGCTTAACTGCAAAGTTATAATGGGATTTGGTGCAT
>SNQJ01S0005604.1:90325-102064 GCA_010110895.2 Picea sitchensis
AAAGGGCCTCCTTCACCTCAATTATATATGAGAGAGTGAGAGGAGAACAATTCTCATGATGTTGGACAAAGTTTATAAAATCTCATAGGCATGTAATAACACTAGGACTTCCCGGGCAGTCACCCATCCCAATACTACTCTAGCCTGAGCGCGCTTAACTGCAAAGTTATAATGGGATTTGGTGCATTAACGCTATGTTGTAGGCATGTACATAAGACCACTAGGAAATCATTACATGATGTATGTAATTAACAAATGAAGATGACATTACATTCCATTCCCCATCAAAAGTGTGAATATCATGGTTTATCAAAACCACAGGCTCAAAATGGTGATTTAGTGAAAAAGGTGGATGGTCATCGAGATTCATCTGGATCACATGCTTTATCATCGTTGTGTATAATACTTCCATATGTTATCATCATTGAGAATCTTAGTGAGATCATCCTTCACATTCTCCATTTGAGTCAATTGTCGCATGCTTCCTTCCTTTGCGCCAAAAATATGTGTTGCACCAATTCATCTTGTCACACTTGTGCCTTTTTATTGACCATGCTTTCTTTCACCCTTTGCATATTCATCTCCCGTAACACACTATTTGTGCTCTTCCTTAGAATTTTTTGAGATCTCTTGCAATAGTGTAAAAGAAGGAACAACGTGGATAGATAAAGATGAATAGTCAAGCGAGGCCTATGAAGAACGATGAGGGAGTTGTCAAGATCGATATGTAGTGAAGTCAAAATATGAAGGGTCATCTAAATAAACACTTTTGAGAATGAGTAGAGTTGGCAAATGATTTTGATTATAGAATTGTGTGAGTAGAAGAACCTCTAAATCCATAAGTGATATACTTAATAAACTACACATTTTAACAATAACATTAATGGCAAGATAATTACCCTAAATTGTATATATATTTTTGTATGTAAATGCATGTTATATGATTGTTAAAAACCCTGGAGTATGACCTAAAATTGTTTGTGCTTCGCTAAGAGCTAGTCTTCCTTAAACGTAAGGAAACACATTAACAGCCCAAGACCCACAAACATATGGCACGAGTGAAATTATGCCCCGGGTTATTTCACTTGGTGTGGTTTTCCTTGAATAATGGCAATGAGTTAGCCCACATTAGCAAATAGGAGCTAGTGATGGTTGTCCCAAATGCTAGTTGATATACTGAGTTATGATAGGTTTTCCTAATGTGGTAAAAAAAAATGTTATATGATTATTAAAATTAACACTATCTTTTGTAAAATCGAATTGTAGGTAAGTGAAACTAGGAGTTTGTGGAAAATTGGGATCATCTCTACCCCAACTACATTAAAGGCAAATAAAATAATTCAAATACAAAGTCAATGAATGAAAAGCAACTATTAATAAATATATAATGGGATTGAAATAGTTTGAAATCTTATTTTTTTTTGTTTTTGCAAGTCTTAAAATATTGGTTTAAGAGATATCATGAAGATCATTGTTGGCCACAATCATGCGGGTATCAAAATAACCTTCAAATTTATTAAGTTGCCTGTCATGGGTCCCGAGGAAGGAACCAAAACAATGAGAACAAAATGTTCTCTGATTAGAATAAATGTTCTATAATGTTTCATGTTCTTTACTCTCTAGCATCTCCCTCCAATTTATGGCTGGTGGGCACCTATGCCTATGCCTATGCCAACTGCTAGTCCCCACAGATTCCCATCACCCCTGCATTGGCAAGCTTTCAGTTGACACACTGACCAAGAAAGCAAGACTTTGGCCAGACATACTTTCACCAATTTCCACTCGTATGGTATCATATCATATCAAATGTACGAATTTAACTACTCCTTTGACCTTCAAGACCAGCAATCTTCATGCTTCTACCTTACAGATCACATCCATACATTCTGAATCTCATAGGTGAATTTTGAGAATCAGATATAGGCAGCTTTAAATGCTGATGCTGAATCCCATTGGTGTTCAGCGTTTATCAGTACGTTTTATTTTGCAAGTGGGAATATAGTAGGTATGAGGTGATGTGATGTAGTAATCATATGGTAGATTCGATGGCATGGTATTCAGATATTGTATTTTAGTATAGTAGAGTGGTTGGATCAGTGGGAGCAGAAAAAAATCGGCGCATAAATCGCCTTACATCTCGGAAAATATTAAATCCAAGCTTAAACAGCATCTCTGAGAGTCTCAGAGTGTGCTATGTCCACACCCACCAGCGTAATGGCAGCAGCAAACAGCCCTTGGGACTGGGGGTACTATGAAAATCTTATTCTCGACACAGATTTCTCTCTGGGTAATTTAATCGATCGTGAATCATTCCGTTTCATGAATTCACCGTTTTAAATTTCTGCTTTATGATCATCTGATGAGATCCTTAGGCTTATGTTCTTCTGATCTTATTAGCAGCTATATCTCGATCGCTATGCGATGAATGGATGCATGGTGATGTTCACAATATGCTTGCATCGACACCTTCGCCTCAGATAATTCAGCAACCCCAACTGTCAATCTTGTCACTGGATAATGAAGGTTAGTACAAAGTTAAATACCCCAAATGTATGAACTTTATTTTCTAGAGATTCAGTTGAGTTATATTGCAAATTTTTTTAACCAGATTACAGTGATACTTGTCCTGAGTCAAGATTTTGATGGCAGGCAAATCCACTCAGGCAGCTGCTTCTTATTTTTGCCAAATTCAAGACTTTTCTCAAGATAATAATCCCCGTTGTAAAAGAAGACGAATGCTTTTATTTCCTGGAGATGAGGCTTTTGGTCAATCATGTATGACCTCTGATGATCCCTTCCACCAGTATGGATCCATAAGGGTGAGACCCGTTTTATTTCTGTAAGTGCCTCACTGCTGTCTGTAAAACAAGAATTGCATTTCACCGATGCAGTTTGGTTGTTTATGCAGAATAATTCAGGCTATGACAACTTCAGAAGTGCATGTGAGAGCATGCAGCTCCCCGAGTCAAGTTCAAGTTCTCTGTGGTTATCTGGTAATGGTAAGTGTTAAAAATTCAAGTTGAATGCATTCTGAGAATCACGTTTGCCAGAAGGTGTACTTCTATATAATGAATTATGTAAAAAGGTTTACTTCCATCTTAATCCCGGAATTATTATGGCCCAGAGGTACCCAATTGCCCGAGGTCTCCATCTCCATATTTTATACCATTGATGAATGAAAAAAAATTGTGAAGTTGTAGGACTTTGATAATCTCTGAATCTGGGTTGAGATAGGCATGTGTGTTAGTTTGTATATATAAAAGGTAGCATCAGTATAAATCACACCGAGTTAAAATGGATATATATATATATATATATATATATATATATATATATTTGTTCTCTCTACACAATTAAGTAGTGGTATAAATTTATTTAACTCAAATTCAATGAAGTACGGTAGGAAACAGATGTTTTTTCAAATTTATGTAAAATGTATTTTTTTTCTTCACTCTTGTTTGAATTGGTATAAATTCATTTAACTTAAATTCAATGAAGTACGGGAGGGAACGGATGCTTTTTCAAATTTATGTAAAATGTATTTTTTTTTTTTCTTCACTCTTGTTTGAATTAGGTAAAACAAAATTTCACAGTTTTTCAATTTATCTTTTTTGGACAATTCTGGGTCCGGACTTTGGTCAAAGTTTTTAGAACATGGTGAAATTATGAGCTGAACAATGATCAGACAGTGCAAAATATAAAATATAAAGAAACTGTGTTTTTTAAAGAATCTAGAATTTTTTTTTGCATGCATTTTAGCCCTGCATCTACCCAAATCCTGTATTAAGATGCATTTATATGTATAGTTAATTGAATTTTAACAATTGGGTGAACAATTTTTTTATCAGATGACTTTCTTGGCTCCAAAAATGTGTGCGTGGAGCAATGCCCTGAAAAATGGATGCCAAATTGTATTAGTGAACAGCTTCTTCAGGAGTCAAGTGTCGATGGATCAATGTAAGTAAAAGTACGTTAAACAGTTGGCTGCTTGATCCATTTAGTTATAACGTTGATGTTATTATTGAATGCATAGTTCTTAACTAGCTCTCCCGGTCTGATTGGTACAGGAACATCTCGCTACCTGTCTCTGATGCACAAGGTAAATGAGCTCAGTTCAATACTTGAATGATCGTTATCTTTTGTAAATCTTTGGTTTGTGGATTGTTTTTATCAATGTTCTGGGTATTTTCTTGGGTGTAGAAATGCAAGATCTGATCAGTCCCGACTTGCATTCATTCCTCGCAAAACCTTCGAGAGGGAGGCTCTCACTTGAAGGTAAATTAAGCTACCTGTGTTATTTTTTAGCCAATCAGCTGTGATATATAGGAGCATAGATTAATCTGATTGTGGGTATATTTAATGAAATAGTATGCTGTTATTATAGATCATTAAGGTTCGATATTCACAAAAACTATTTATGGGTACTTGGATTATACACAGATTTAATTGTGCAGTTGGAACAATTTGACTAAATTTCATACAAAATTGATAGGAAAACCAAAAATTTATTTGTGCAGTTGGAACAATTTGACTAAATTTCATACAAAATTGATAGGAAAACCAAAAATTAGAAAGATACAGACTATTCAATTCAAACCATTCAGAATCAAATCTCATATTAATGGTGGAAGAGGAGCAGTTGTATAAACAATTCAGAGCCAAATCTCCAATGATGAGATTTTGTGTATTGTGTGTTTTTTTCGTTATCAAAAACACACAATGATATAATTGGTTAGTAGTAGTCTAAACGTTATAATTTTTGGAGGTATTTGGCAATTTTTTCTGTTTGATTTTACTAGAAATTTGGTAATGAATGATTGGATCTGCAAGTTTAAGTGACTAAGTTTGTATAATCCAAATGCTCTAAATTTTTTTTATGAAACTGAATAGATTTGAATGACTAAATTTATAAAGTGTGTAAAAAATTTTAAAATATCCAATCCATCATTCGACGAATCAACCATGTAATTTGCTTGTAGAAGGCATCATTCGACGAATCAACCATGTAATTTGCTTGTAGAAGGGGAGAAGTTATATACTGATTCAAAGATGGCCAAAAACCATACTTTTTAGTAGAATTATAATTTCCTTCCTTTTTTTTATCAGATTTAGAGCAGATGCCCCTTACTCCACACATAGACGTTGTGCAGATTTGTTGAAGAGACCGTATTCTTAGGTGCCTGACAAAGTCTGTTGTTGTTGATTCAGGAGTACAGAAAGATTATCCGGGCCCGGCTCGAAAGGCCAAGTTGGCCACCCCTGTGGCATACCCGTTCGCTGTTTTAAAACCCAGTGGAGTTGAAGGAGACGTCACGCTTAACGATATAAACAAGCGCATTCTGATGCCTCCCACCAGACCAATCCAACATCCCGTTGGTGATTATGCCAGACCTCCATCCTCTGCTTCAACAGGCGCTGGGCTTTCTGGAAAGGCTGTTGTTGCTCTCACCAAAATACACACAGAGGGCAAAGGAACCATCACGATTATGCGGACAAAAGGCTGATTGAATCTCCCATCCAATAATAATCACAGTTACTCTTTGTCCATAACTTCGGAGGCTTTTTTCATTGGATTTCTTCTATTATAGGGCAGTTCATGTATATTATTACCAGGTTGAGTTGCACGAGAGATGTCCAATCAGTATTGTATTGCTTCATAAATCTGAGAGAAAGCATTGTGGCTTGTTATGTATTCGGGTTTGATGAGATTCGCTTTGATTTGATATATCAGAAATTGTAATATGTACATATTATTGTGGTAATCTGCTACTCAGCATTTTAATCCCGTGGAGTACTACACCATACTTGAGTCACCATGTGCACTCTTTCACATGATCAGTAGCAGCAGCTCAGCTGGTTAAGTCTAATTTGTGAGTAACCCAAATCCATAAAAACCCCTACCCAGTAGGGTTTTGGATATTATATGTACCTTGAAGATGCAGAGCTCCACTTCCACTTTGCATTTCTAATTGATTTTGCAGTTTATCATGAGTTATATTATATTAAATTTCATTATGAGTTATATTAAATTTATGCAGGTTCGTGAAAGGAATGAATTTATATAGATAAAGAAAATAATTAATTCTTTTGATCAACGGATTATTAATAACGTGTTCTTAATAAATACTCAAATCAATGATATAGTTGTGACAAACCTTGAAGAGAATTTTTTGGGGGAAGTCTAACTACTTTTCTCATATAATACATCAATATGACAAATGCATTATTGTATGTTAATGACAAGTTTTTTCATCAATATTTTTAATGAAATATTTCACTCATTATGAAATATCCTATTTAATATACTAAAATTTAATATATCTTTTGCTATTATAATAAATTTTGGTATGATAATAAATATAAGTTTGTTAGAAAAGTTATTAGGAATGTTTTTAATTATTCCTTGAAATTTGATAAGATTAATAGATATAAAACTTTAATTAAAAGGGAAAAAAGACATTACATAAATAAAATTCAAGGAAGTTTTTTGCATTTGTTTAAGTTAGATCCAAAAAAAATTTGGAGACAAATTTTAACTTGTAAAACTAAAGAAAATGATATGATTCCCTTGAGAGACTAGAATTCCTATCTTAAAAATCTTTATGAATTTCATAATATCTCGGACAATATTCCAAATGTTTCTACATAAGATGAAGTTTTTCTATAGACGACATAAAGTTTGGGGTTAAGAGACTTGCAAATGGGAAATCTAAGGACATTGAAGGCTACTAAGATGAAATATTAAAAATTGGAGGGCCTATTCTGATCCCTCACATACACAAGTTCTTCAATTTAGCAGTCAAACATGGCTTCATAAACCCTGGACTCAGACCCTCATTGTACCTATTTTTAAAAGTGGGTATAAAAGCAATCCCTCTAATTATAGGACCATTATGATTAGCCCCATTTTAGCCAAGCTATATGGAAGTGTTTTGGAAAAAAGATAGGCGTATGGCTAGAAAGCCACAAAAAAAGAGCTAAAGGTCAGACAAGTTTTAGAGGTTATCATTCTACTGTGGACCACTTTGTCACGCTTAGGATCATTGCAGAGGAATGTCGCAACAATAAAACCATTTTCTTTTGTTGTTTCGTTGACTTTAAGAAAGCTTTTGACATTGTGCCTAGGATCAACCTTTGGTATAGTTTAGAAGAGCTAAAAGTTCCCTCCGGGCTACGAGCTTTTGTGGTAAGGTTGTATGAGAACGTTATTGTCAAGTTGAGGAGCACTAAGGGTTGGTCATAATAAATGAACTGCAAATATAGGAGTCAAGTAAGGTTGTACCCTATCCCCTACCCTTTTTGGCATTTACATTGACAAGTAGGAAGCTTGTCTAGAAGCTCCAGATTGTATTGGACCAACTCTTGCTAGTATATTCATCATCCTTCTTCTCTATGCCAGTGATATTGTTCTTATGGAAATGAATCCTTATGACCTCAGTGAGCATCTTAACATCCTCAACAACTTCTACTCTAGTACAGGAATGACTATGAGCACCAACAAAACAAAGGTTATGATAATTAAAGCCAACAAGATCACCTATGATACTTTTGTATATGACAACAACACCTTGGAGGAAGTGCCTTCATAGAAGTATCTTACAAATGGTATTCATCACAAACTTAATCAAGGAACTATATCATTGAGAAAAGGATAAATGGAGGGCGGAAAGTTGATTATGGGCTTGAGATTATTATGGGCTTGAATGGATTCTTGAAAATGCTCATCTTTGAGACTCTTGTCACTCGTGTTATCTTGTATGGATGTGAATTTTGGGGATGCAATATCTCTCAAGAATCCTAAACAAATCCAAAAGAATTTTATAACTTATAATCTTGAAATTAAAGGTAATACACCATATCCTATCTGTCTCATAGAAGTGAGTACTTCCCCCATTGAGATCATAGTTATGATTAGGTACTTAATGTACAAGAACAAGATAAACAACATGGAGAATAAGAGGATGGCATAATGATGTCAAGTCTTGGCTAAATCATTAGGGAATAAAATAAAAAGTTATTGTGCACAATACTAATGATATTAAAAATATTTTTCAAGCTAAATTTAAGGAGAATCTATGGCGTGATAAATAATTAGATGATAAAAGAATATTAAGATGTTATAAGGAGGTGGTTAACCGTAATCTTGAAGATCAAAAGTATCTCCTAGATCAAAAGTATCTCCTAGAGTCAATATTGCTAAAATTAGAACTAATTCTCATGAGCTACATAGTGAGACTGAGCATTGGACAATCCGGAAAACACCATGCATGAAACAATATGTCACCTTCTTGACACCAAGAAGGTTCTTGACACCAAGAAGGTTGAAGATGAAAAGCACCAATGTCGTGAGTATACCCAAATTAGATCTTAATTTCAAAATATCTATCATAATATTGTCCTAACCTTTTAAATAAAATCTTGTAACACTTCTCCTAATGCTTTTTGATAAAGAAATTTAAGTAATCTCTTACCTTTCTTAAGGTAGGATAGACCACTTTTGGTTTCAGGAAATCAGAATTTTATGTTGTTTAAATTGAATTTCTGAATGCAAAAATAGATTCAACCTGTGAAAAATCCATGGAGCACTTGAATTATATAGATAAATATGTCTGTAAGAGAGCAATTACATCGATATAACTTATACCAAAATCATGTACCAAAAAACCAAAAATGTATTTAACACATTTTCTAACAACTATATATTTTATTATTTAGGTGAAAATGAATCAAATTTCTCTTTTAAATATAAAAATGAATGAGATTTTAATTTTATGATACATTTGTTAAATATCTGAATGAAATAATCATATGTATATTTCAAATCTATGACTTTTGTGATTAATATTATTGTTAAATATTTGAATTAAATAATCATATTTATATTTCAGATCTAAGACTTTTGTGATTAATATCATTGTTTGAAAGGTTTTCCAAAATCATATAACAAATGTGGAAAACTTTTCAAACAATTATATTTATATAATTTAAAATATTTTGAGTATATATATTTAAAATATTTTGAATATATATACATAACATTTTGAGAGTATCTAATGGTTAAAAACATGTGTTTCCTACACATTTTGTATAGACTCTAAATATTAAATAATCAATTCTTTATATTAAATTAAATGTTTTTAAAAAATTAAATAAAATTTTAAATCATACTCTAAAACCTTTAAATATATATATAAATTTTTAAACAAAACAATTATCTTATTAATGACAAAGTACAATCAACCATATTAATATTTTCATTTATCCAAGCAATCTTTCCTCCCTAGCTACTTTTTGGTTAGGTCTTTCTACTGTGCAGTTTTAAATTTTTCGTCAATCCAAAACTTTGATGGAGAACATCTAAGTTGATTTAAAATGAGGCAAAACTCCTATGGTAAAGTCCTGAAATATATGGAACTTTGATCCATACGAAACTCATACTACCCCTGAAAATCTAACCAGATTCAGACCCAATTTTTTACCTGAAAAACGAATCTGTTTGCTCGCAAGTTTAGCTATAATTTCATTTCTACGTGGTACAATGAGCATTCCATGACAGTACAGAATTTTACATGAGAGAAGCCCTGGCAGTGTCTCGCCAGTGGGGTGGGTATTACGGAACCAGGTCATCATTCCACTACTTAAAGCAGTGACAGATAGTGCAATGTAAAGTAGGAGGCAATTGATGGTGTCTGTGCGCACGAGAGGCGAGGTCAAAAGAGCCGAAAGTGGGGTCTCCTCTGTGGGTACATACCGTAAAGATAAAATTTTGTTTTTCTTAGCTTTATGCTGACAAAACAATTTTTTCCAGCCAATCTGAGAGTGATATTGTTCCATATTTCTAATGATGGGTTTGAACATGGGTCGGAAAGCCACGAAGTTGTTATTCTTTCTCGGAAGTCTTAAAAGTTACTTGCCAGCTCACCAGATAAAAGGTCCACTTGTTAGATAATTTACTTTGTTATTGAAAATATAAAAGTTTTTCTGTCATTTTAAACATTATTACATTATACGTGCCTCTAGGTTATATAGCGATCGATCAGCTTGGTCAAAATTGTTTGAACTATTTTAATAAAAAAAAAAATTCAAAGTTTAATAAAGTTTTTTTTTATTAAAATGTTTTTATTTTTTTTAATTTAAATTTATTTTTAAAATTCGAATATGTATTTTGTGAATGGTAGAAAGAGTTTGATGTGACTAAATTTGAGAATGTTTTTCACGGGTAGTCTAATGTTGTATAGCAATTTTTGGAAAGACTATATAAAGTTTTTGAAACCTCCAATATGTCAAATGGATGTTTTTGAAACTTTCAATGTTTCAAATGGGCATTTTATTATTTATCATTAGGGACATAGTGTTTACTTAAAAAATGAAGGGTAGGGTTCCTTACACATATTAGGTAAGGGAACATTTTAGAATGACACATCTCTCCCTTGTGTCATACTGCTTTGGATAGATGTCATTGAAACCTTTAAGACGTGTCATCCATGCATAGAGATAGATATAGAGACATTGAAGAATACGATAAGCATGTTGGAAACATGCCAACGCATTCCCTCATGCGGTCACATGCACATGCATGCAGTTATGTTATTGCGCATGCATGCAATCTATTTATGAACTGCTCGTGTAACTATGTGATATATCCATGATCAGTTTGTATAATTGAGTGATAGATATTATATATGTGAGCATACCCATAGAGGTAGAGTACAATGTGAGTGCAAGCGAGTATAGTGTGTGAGGAGAGGATGGTTGTATGCCTATCAAGGCTATTGTAATTCTCCCTTGAATAATAAGAAGATTGATAATCATTGCCCGTGATTTTTTCCCTCATTGGGTTTCCACATAAATCACTGTGTCAAGTGTATGATTGATGAGTTTGGTTTTAATGCGTGTTTAATCTTACTTGTTTTATGCTCTGTTATATGCTATGTTTTGCTTTCGCTGCCTAACAAGTGGTATCAAAGCTTAGAGTTGAAGGAGCAGAGAGCGAAGGAGAAGAGAATCTGGTCGTTGGATCGAATAGCAAGTTAACTGAGTCAAGTGAAGTGGATCAGTCGAGGACAGGTTTTATTACATCGTCGCAGGTTGTCTCTGTAGCACAGTGTGATGATCACACGCATCATTGTTGGCACAGAGTTATACACAGTATGACATCATCGCAGGTCCCAGTTTGACAGAGTGCAACAATTTGAGTGCAAATCGTCACTGGCATAGAGTTATACACAGTGCGACATTGTCACAAGTCCCAGTTTGACACGGTACAATAATTTGAGTGCAAATCATCGTAGGCTACCATTAACACAGTGCAATGATCGCCACAGGTGATCCTCATACAGGGTGCGACGATAAANAAAAAAAAAAAAAAACAACGAAAATTCGATGGTATTAAGGGTTTTTTTTGGTCTTATTAAAAAAAGGGACATGTTCATGAGGGGATGTTTTAATAAAGGTGGAGGATATTAATGTAAAAAGGTGATCCGGATTATTTTCGGCACGAAATGAGAGTGGAGATATAATAGAGAAATGCACAGAGATATCGTGTATATCCAGTAATATAACAGAAATATATCAGAGATGCAACCATAAACACAGAGATACCGTAATACACGATTTCTATTAATGAAAAAAATGTACAGAGACTGTAAAAATACAGAGTGAAAGACTCGCTAGAATGGTGGCAGCTTATCTCTGAGAAGAGATGTGACAGCTACTCGCATTCGCAAGAAGATGGTTACA
>SNQJ01S0005604.1:111904-145463 GCA_010110895.2 Picea sitchensis
ATAAGAGGTTTGTTTGAAAACTCAAGAATTCATTGTATGGGTTGAGCCAGTCTCCCGGGAAATGGTACAAGAAGTTTGATTCCTTCATGGTGAGACTAAATTTTACAAGGAGTGAATATGATCATTGTGTTTACTTTAAAAAGTTGGAAAATGACATGTTCATTATTTTGGTGTTATGTGTTGATGATATGCTTGTGGCAAGCAAGAGCATGGTCGAAATCAATAAGTTAAAGGCTCAGTTGGCTAGGGCGTTTTATATGAAGGATCTAGGAGCAACAAAACAAATCTTAGGCATGGAGCTACACAAAGACAGGAAAAATGGTAAGTTGTGGTTATCACAACAGAAGTATGTGGAGAAAATACTTATGAGATTCGGTATGAATAATTTGAAACCCGTACAAATCCCTTTGGCTTCCCATTTCAAGATTTCTTCAGTTTTATGTCCTAGTAATGACGAAGAAAAGGATTATATGTCTCGTGTACCATATGCTAATGAAATGGGAAGTTTGATGTATGTGATGGTGAGCACTAGACCAGATATTTCACATGTAGTTGGTGTTGTCAGTCGATACATGGAAAATCCAGGAAAAGCGCATTGGAAAGTAGTGAAATGGGTGCTTCGATATCTTAGAGGCACAAGCAATTATTCTATCACCTATGATGGTTCCAGATATTTAGTTTGTGGTTATGTAGATTCAGATTTTGCAGGTGACTTGAACAAAAGGAGATCCACTTCAAGATATGTCTTTACTCTTGCAGGAGGACCTGTTAGTTGGATGTCAAAGTTTTGAAATGTTGTCGCTTTATCCACTACCGAGGAAGATTATATGGTTGCCTTGCATGCATGCAAGGAGGAAATTTGGTTACAGGGTCTGTTGGGTGAGTTTGGAAGGATGCAGGACAAGGTGAAAGTATTAGTCAAAGTGTTATTCATTTGGCTAGAAATCCAACTTATCACAGTAAGACGAAGCATATTTCTATTAAGTACCATTTTGTAAGACATCTTGTTGATGAAGGTGGAGTGTATTTGGAAAAGGTCCATACAAAAGTGAATTATGTAGACATGTTTATGAAACCAGTTTTGCTAGAGAAGCTACGGTGGTATTTGGCTTCTCTTTGCTTGCAGAAAAGGTGATGAATTAATTAAGGGCATGATATATCAGGTAAATTGTTTTCAAGGTGGATATTGGTATGATTGAGAATATATGATGAAGGTAAGTTCATATCCATGGAACTTAGAAAGTATTGCAAGGAAGTTCAGATCGAATAGACATGTTCGGTAATGCCAAGTTGCAACAATAGTTCTGGACATAAGCAGTTGTGATATCTAGTAAATTGATCACCATCGGTTGCAAAAGACAGGAAGATTCATGAAGAGGTATGAACAGGTCATCTGGTAATTACTCAAATGTGAAATTATTCAGTTGTGATGCTTATGTTTTTTATCAGCAATCTAAGTAAGACTCAGATCAAACAGGTAGATCTTTGATATGGTGATGATGTTAAGGGGTGTGAACTATGGGATCCTACTACCCACAGAATCATCATGGACAGAGCTATAGTGTTTGATGTATCTCCTTTTATAAAATCAAACATAGTAAAATATGAAAGGTTCAAAGCATGGTTGGTAGCAGAAAGGCATTTGGAAGGTATTGATTTCCATGAAATTTTCTCACCGGTTGTTAAAAGCTTGTTTATATTCATGTTGTGTTAGCACTGATTGTGATAGTACAACTAGATGTTAAAATTGTTTTAAATGGATTGTTTTGGATAAGGGGATGTATATGGAACAACCAGAATGGTTAGTTCATAATCGCAATAGAATATTTGTTTGCAAACTCAAAAATCATTGTATGGCCTGAAGCATGCTAGGAAAATGGTACAAGATGTTTGATTCCTTCATGGTGAGCCAAATTTTACAAGAAGTGAGTATAACCATTGTGTTTATGGTATATTCATTATCTTGGTGTTATATGTTATGCTTGTTGCAAGAACAAGCATGGTTGAGATCAACGGGTTCGCTCAGTTGGTTAGGACGTTTGTTATGAAGGATCTAGGAGCAGCAAAATAAATCTCGGGCATGGAAATACACAGAGAAATGAAATATGGTAAACTTGGTTATCACAACAGAAGTATATGGTGAAGATACTCAGGAAATTGTTGGAAACATGCCAATGAATTTCCTCATGCGGTCACATGCACATGCATTCAGCTATGTTAATGCACATGCATGCAATCTATTTATGAACTGCTCGTGTAACTATGTGATCTATTCATGATCAGTTTGTGTAACTGAGTTATAGATGTTATATATGAAAGCATACCCATAGAGGTGTGAGTACAATGTGAGTGCAATGTGAAGTGAGTTTGTGAGAGAAAGATGCAATATTGAGGTGTTGTGTGTATGAGAGGAGAGGATGGTTGTATCCCTAAGATTGGCTATTGTAGTTCTCCCTTGAATAAAAGAATATCGATTATCATTGTCGTGGTTTTTTCCCTCATTGGGTTTCCACATAAATCATTGTGTCAATTGTGAGTTTGTTGTTCTTGGTTTAATGCATGTTTGATCTTGCTTGTTTTATGTTATGTTTTTGCTATGTTTTGCTTCCGCTGCCTAACAGAGTATACGGTGAGGCACACTCTGTACATTTTTTTAATACTATTAAATTATAACGTCGGAAAATATCATATAAATAAAAAGTTGTTTATACCATACCATAGTAAAAAGGTTTATACTTTGTTGAAGGTTCAGTGAATCATATACACTTTTATGTATACTTAAAGTTTCAGTGAATCATATACACTCTTATGTATACTTAATATGATAGTATTTGTTCCATCATGTGTGCCATTTTGTGGTAAAGTTATTTTCTATGTTAATCGTGGCATTTATTAGTGAAATATTTTTCTCTGTGAATCGTGAACGACATTTATGTAGTATATTGTTGAGTTATTTTTTCCAATGCACACACTAAGAGATGATTTTATGGCCTTGCTTGTGAATATATTATTAAATAACAAGTTTTATAAGACGATATAAACCATAACATAGTATGAATAAATAATATAATTTTTTAATTAAAACCATGTTAATATGTCTTGTGAGAAAAAAGGTTTGACTATGCTCTAAATAAGGTAGAAGGATCACTCTAACTACTAGGCATGTGTGGCTACATGATCTGAAATTGCCTTTTTTTAAAGAATTCCCCCATGTTTTGTTTTGGTTTATTTTCAGCTAAAACCATTTTTAATGTAGGAAATCTCATTTTAAAATTACTTGATTGTTTTTTTATTAGCCAATCAATATATCCACGTTTCTTTAATAATTTCAAAGTAGCATTGATACTACGAATGTCCTCGAGCTTGAGAAAATACAAATTTTTTGCATATGCATGGATTCTTTTGTGGGGAATAATTGGTGACCTTTTGATAATTGAATGGAGATGGTAATTTATCCTTTTCTCTTTCAAATGAGAATTTGTATTTTTCCTTGTTGAATAACATCTATGTAAACAATTGTTGTTGTAGTGGTGATGTGTTCATTGTTTTATTATAATGTAAGATTGAAATAGTATTTTTTTGTATGTTTATGAACTATCTGCAAGATGATATAAGTCTCAACAATTTGGTCTACGGTTTTGGGGCTTCACTAATCCCTCGCACATGATCGTGGGTCCTTTATACCTCAAGCCTTAGGCCTGAGGTATCCCACGTGTCTACCCCTAAATATATTTTTTTCATTATCCATGTCTCTGCTTCGGTGCTTCATGAGTCTCGGTTTTTTTTCTTCCGGTATCTTTTCTCTATCGCTAGGGTTGGCAGGTAACGATCTTCATTTTCTCAACTAGAAAGTGGTTTTCTTTCAATGGACATGGGAATTTACAATGAAGAGTTGGAATATTCCATGGACCTAGTGGAAGAATCCCAGATGTGGAATATGGTAGATGGAAGTGGGGTTATTGAAAGTATCTTCTCTTCAGCTTCTCCACCCTGTCATTTGAAGGAAATGTTTTCTCTGGGAGGGTTTCCAGATTTTCTACCCTCCACATAGGCTCTATCGGACCAGTTGGCACCTGTCGCGGCCTTAGGGTTTGGTTCAATTTTTAGAGTGGGTGTTGGTTCTAGTTCGGGGGAAGTCAAGCTAAATGTTTTTGGATCGGAGACTCAACCATGGCTCCCAGCTCAGCGTCCTCTTTGAACATCTTCGACCTTGACTCCTCCTATTCTTAGTGTTTAGGGCTATGATTGTGTCTCTTGCCAAGGTGTGGGTCGTAGTGAAGCTCAGGCTCCTGCTTATGCATTTCATAACTTTCCTTCCTCAACAATAGGCTTCTCTCAGGGTTTTGTTTCCTCTTCTTTTCTGTTGACGAGGCTCTTGGGTGGGGTTTCTTCTCTGCCTTCAGAATTTTTATTTTGGAGACTTTATGATGAACCCTCAACTGAAGAGTTCAGAAACCTTAAGGGGAATGTGCCTACTTTTGCATCAGTTTCTTCTCCCTTTCCTCCGGTTGGTAGTATATGATTGGGGGTTTCAAAATCCTCCTCGACCTCGAATGGAAGTAGAAAAAAAGACATGAAAACATCAAGTAGAACTCAAAAACTGGTCATGGGGGTTGATATCCTTTTGCTTGAAGATGAATTGATGGCGGAAATGACATTGGTTTGTAGGGATCACAATCAACGTCTTGGAAAGAGGTTCTCTCATGAGTGGGCCTCAACAAATTGGTCCTCTCTGCTCTCATCTCTTCTAGTGGTAGGTACTTTGTTGCGAGGCTGGTTTTTCTTCAAAATTCACTCACTTTCCGATGTAGAGAAGATTATTCATAAATATTTGTTCATATATTCTTCACCTATGTTGTTAAAAAAATGGTTTCCATTTTTTTATGTTGAAATAGAAAGAGTGGATGTTCTCCCTATTTGGGTCCAACTTTCAGGGATGCCTCTTGACTTTTCAAATGAAAATTGATTCAAGGTGTTAGGAAACCTCCTGGTTGCTTATTTGGATGTTGATTGGTCTTACAAGGAGGTAGGTGATCATAGTATGGCTCAGATGATGGTCTCTATTAACCTGCAAAGAGGTTTGGATGCAGATTTGGAGATTGTAGCAAGAAACATGTATTTTATTCGGAAGTTGGACTACGAGGGGTTTCCTTTTCGATGCCATCGTTGACACCAACTTGGAAACTTAGCTAGAAATTTCTCACTCCCCTTTAAGGATCGGAGTAGGAAAAAAAATGAACAATTTATTCAGGGGAAGCTGGTTTCAGGCTCAGATGGGAACTCCTCTTCGACAAAAGCTATGGAATTGGAGCCAAAGGATAAAAATCCCCCAGATGTTGAATCAGTTGCTTTGGTGGTCGGGGGTGTAGTTAATATGGATGTTGCGATTGTGCCAACACAGGAATCAATGAAAAGGATATGTCCTCTTCTAGACGACCACCGACTTTCCTCAACTCTATGATTTGAGCGGTTTCCTGGGTATGCCTCCTTCTCTTCATTGTTCCCCTTTTACTTTTTTGTCTTCCTTTAAATCAAATGACAATTAATGGGTATGGTCTTTAAGATCTCTAAATTTCCCTATGGATTTAACATGTCCCCTCCCTTTCTCTTCCCCCTCTCCCCCGATAGTACTTTGTCCCTAGTCGATGCCCCTAAACCGGTGATCTCCCAATCCACATCCCTAGACTCCTCTTTGGATCACGAAGAGGAGGTTGTTAGGTACCACCTCATAAATTGCATAATCGTTGATCTGGGTGGGGTTTGTAATGGTCATGCAAGCCTTAGCATCAATTTGGTTCTCCCAATTGGGAACCTAGGAAGGGGTCAAAAATCCCACCTCCTTAAATCCTAGAAACAATCTTTGGTAGATATGGTGGCAGGAAGAAAACTTTCTATCACAGGAGAACTTAGAGCATTGTTAGCCCCATAAGCAGTTGACCCATGAAATTTCTCTCCTTTAACTGTAGGGGTCTCGCGAGCCTGTCCAAAAAATCATCCTTAAAAAGGTTGGTAGAAGCCAACTATCCTGATATCATTTTCTTACAAGAAACTCTAAGTGATAAAGAGTAGATCACAAAAATTTTGGAGGGCCTCTTGTCGTCTTGGAATTTTATCAAGTATGATGCGAAGGGAAGTTCAAGAGGGCTAGAAACTGGTGGAACAAACAAACTCTAAAAATTGTAAATTCTTGGGCCTGTGAGTCTGGTCTTGGAGAATAGTTCTATTCAGAAAATTCAACCATTTATTTTACTATTGTAAATTTTTATGTCCCTTATTTAGAATGCATTCCCTTTTGGGAAGGAATTATGAGTAATTATTTCATCCAATCTGTCTTTCTCATATTGGCATATGATCTAAATTTATCTTTGGGAGCTGTGGAGATTTTGGGCCCTAAAGCCTGTCTAGACCCTTTATCAGACTTATTTACAAATTTGATGGTGGTCAACAAGATAATAGATGTTGATCCCGTCAAACTAAGGTCATCTTGGAGAAATATGAGAGTTAGAGAAGATAGAATAGCCAAAAGAACTAATCGTTTTTTAATTTCTAAATCTTTCGAGGAAAGTCCTTTTCAATTTTGTCAATGGGTGGGAAGAGGGGGAGAATATTATCATTTCCCCATTTTACTGGAAGTTGTTGGAGTTTCTCAAAAACCACCCAGTCCTTTCAAATTAAATTTTGAATGGCTCAAATAAGAGAATTTCATCAACCTGGTCAAATAAAACTTGAGGCCTTTTGTTCGTGAATCGAATGGGTCTGCTTCAATGTTGTTCCATGAGAACCTCAAAGTAGTTAAAAAGTTCATTGTTGAATGGGATGCCAATAAACGAAAGAGGGATGAGCAAGAACTTATGAATTCTGAACAATCCCTACAGGTTATTTATGAATCATAAGGATGGGGCCTCTCCTCTCCCATGTCCAAATTGGCTCTAAAATCTCTCGAAGAAAATAAGAGAAAAATACTGAAAGAAAGAGAAGCGACTTGGCCCCTTAAAAGTAGGGCTACATGGCTTTCCAATGGGGACGAGAATACGAATTTCTTCCATGCATATGCAAAGGGAAAAAAATCCACAAATACAATTTGGAGTCTAAACGAATCCAAAGTCAGTATATGGTCTCATATTTTGTTGATTTGGATCAACTAGGAGTGGATCATTTTTAAAGTCTCTACAAAGCCGACGAGAGGATTTTGATGGGCTAAATTGTAAGAATTGTGGGATTCTTGCCAAGATTCATTGATGAAGAATACAATAGATCCTTATTCCAGGAAGTGTCTAAGGAAGATTTAAAGACGGTCCTACAAAATTTTCAAAAGGACAAAAGTCTCGGCTCTGATGGTTGGACTGTGGAATTCTTGCTCAGTCTATATGAGGTTATCAATCGATATATCTTAGCAGTGGTGGAAGAATCTCGATGTCAAGGACACATCTTTTCCCCTTTAAATTCAACCTTCCTTTCTCTCATCCCAAAATCAGAAAATCATCTCTCCTTGGATGAGTTCATACCTATATCACTTTGTAACTGTATATACAAGGTGGTGGCCAAAGTTATAGCTCATGGACTAAAGGACCTTCTCTCAGAAAAATCCTCAAAAGAACAATTGGGTTTCCCGGAGGGCAGGAAAATACATGAGGCTATAGGGGTGGCACAAGAGGGTCTAGATAGAGTTAAGACAAAGAAATTTAAAGAGGTCATCCTAAAAATTGATCTTTCCAAGGCCTATGACAAGTTAAGTTGGCTCTACTTCAGATTGATTCTCACTCATTTGGGCTTTGATGTCCCTTTCATAAACTAGATTATGGGGTGTATCTCTTCGGTTTCTTTTGCAGTGATCATTAATGGTGCGACCTCTCCTTTGTTTCGCTCTGAAAGAGGGTTGTGTCAGGGGTGTCCTCTATCACCCTTCTTTTTCTCTTAGTAGCATAAGGCCTCAACAAAGCATTGTCCCATGCAAAATCCCAAGGAATTTTTATCGGCATCTAGATAGAGAAAAATATCTTCATCACACATCTCCTTTTCAGTGATGATGTTATGATTTTCTATAGTGGGAAGCATATGGATGTTGAATCCATTTCAGAGATTCTAAATCTATTTAGTGGGGCTACATGAATGCAAATTAATTTTCAGAAATCTACTTTATTTGCAAATAACCTCTCCGATGAAGAGATGGATCGATACAAGTCTTTGTTTCCTTTTGAGTTGTAGAATTTGAAAAAGGGATCAAATAATTGGGTTTCCAACTCAAGCCTAACTTCTATAGAAAAGTGGACTGGGAATGTCTCATTTGGAAACTTGAAAAATGGCTCAAGGTTTGGAGTTTCAGATAGCTTTCTAGGGAAGGAAGGATAATTCTAGTGAAATCGGTGTTGGAAGCCATACCGGTTTACTGGATGTCTTTGGCTTTGATCCCTAAAGGAGTGTTGGAAAAGTTATGCAAGAAATGTTTAACTTTCTCTAGTTAGGAAGCGGGGACAAACATGTCACTCCATGGGTAAGATGGAAGCGGTTGGCAGCACCGAAAATGATGGGAGGGTGGGGCTTAAAAAACATCTTCCTATTTTCAAAAACCTTAGCAGCCAAATGGGTCTGGAGGTTAATTATGAAAAAAACCTATGGACTGAAGTGGTTTCTCATAAGTATATTAAACCTGATACAATGGTGTTGGATAGGCAGTTTTGGATACAATTTTGGGAGAAAAACCTAAGTATAAATAAAGTGCACAGAAGGAAGAAAGAGTGCAAAAGGAAGAAAGGGAATAGAAGGAAGGAAAATGCGCAGGACGAAGACAATGAACAGACATAAGAATACAGAAAGTGAATCAGAGAATAAAACGCGAAAGAAAGCAAACAACACATTCCGGAAATAGAAGTACAGTAGAAAAGTTGCATGAAGAACGAAAACCAAAAGAAAGAAAACAACCAGTTAACTGAAGCTGGTTATACCATGCGTTGTAATGAGTTATTTTTGGAATAGATAGACTATGGATTTAAGCCCTAGATTATGGGTATAAATATGTAATGGTTTGGGGAGTTTAGAGGGTCTGGAAAGAGAGAGACTGAGCGGTGAGGCTGAAATATTATGCAAGAGTCATGAATGTAATAGTCAATTGGTAAGATGAAATATGAATAAAGAGAGAGTTTAGAGAAGATATTATGTCTTGTGTTTTTTACTTGTCTATGTGTGGTTCTGAATGATGTTTCTATGCTTCGTAGACTAGACTTAGTTTATGGATTAGTTATAGCACAATATTCATAACTGTGACCGTGAAGAATCTCTGTAGTAATTGGTAATATGTTAAGAAAATGAATCTAAACCCTAGAAAGTAATAATAACAAGGAATAATGAATCAATTGTTTGTCTCCCTTTCCCTTACCACTACAGAAACCTAATTATTGCAATCCCAATAGATACCTCATGTGAGAATTCATATGCGCAAGAAGGTGATTTTGAAAGGGCCAGTGTCTGGTGGGTTTGTTTGGCACAGCTAAATTGAACCTTGGGTCTTACAACCTATGCACATAACAAATAAGCCAACAAATGGTTTTGTTGCCAAGACCGGGAAATTGCGATTAAGGGAATGTTTTGGAGGCCAACTAAGAAGGAGATCATGGACTGGTTAGAATGAAATGAAAGGTAATTTGCACGACAAGAGAACAAGAACCCTCGGATGAGTGACAAGCAATGGATGCAAAAGTATGTGTTCACGGATCTGCATGAAATTTTCTTTGGAGAATTTCCAAAAATTCTGACTGAGTGGCTAGACAGGTTGGTCGTGAAAATAGGAAGGTTTAGTGTTGCAGCACCAAAGAATTGGACTCTTAAATTGGTAAGACATATGAATTCGATAAGTAACCCAACTACTTTAGCAGTTGATTTTTGGTTAGATAGTGTACTAGGGGGTTATGTTATAGAATTTATCGTAGATTGCATTCAATCATAAAGTGTTGTAGAAAGAATTATTTTTAAGGTTTGCGCGGAAGGTTCTTGAAATCATTGAATACATGGAGAAAAATGTTGTTGTGTGAAAAAAAGTGATGATAATGAAGTCCGACAGCTAAAATGGCTTTGCGCACATAGGGCGGGGCAGAGGATGACAGGAGGATAATTTGAGAGAAGGAAGAAAGAAATGAAAAAGGAAGGAAGTGACTTAGGATGATAGAAGGAAGTACACCAGAGGAAGAGTACGAGTTTGGAGAGTTGCACGGAGGAAGGAGGTACAAAAGGAAAAAGACTGGGGCTGGGAGAGAAGAGTCACGCAATGAGATGGAGGAACGAGAAGCTTGTGCACAAGTTTGAATCGTGGATATACCATTTATAGGAGGAGGATAACAGGGGTGTCCGTCCAGTCCAGTAATAGAGGAGTCAGTAAGTCCTACTCAGACATGGTCCTGCATTGAATCCACGACCTCGTGTGCATCACCACAATCATAGATCACATTTGAAGAAGTGTCAAAATCCATCGTAGTTATTCAAGGAAAACAAAATAGTAGCAGTTAGAATAGTGGGAATAGTGCGCAAATTCAAAATCAGAATCAGAGTCCACTCACATCACCAAGAGGAGGGACTAAACAAACCAACATGGCGGGAGTAGATAATACTCTTAGACTTTCTTGAATTTAAGGGAGTGGGGTCAAAGGATCTGGAACAACACTTGTTTGTCTGTGAAACATTTTGGGCCGCTAAGAACATTTAGGATGAGGATGTGAAGATTGTGTAGTTAACGACAACGTTTAGAGGTTGTGTGCTAGTATGGTATATGAAGTTACAGAGTATTACCCCTATAGGATAGGCTAGGGATTTGGTAAAGAGAAAACAAGTGTTGCTCAAGGAGTTCAAAAAGATGAAATTAGAGTCCCAGTACATCATCGAACTGAAATATATTAAATAGGTACAAATAGATTCATTATGGGATTTCAATTGGCACTTTAAGGATGTAATGGGGAGATTGAATTTCCAAATTCTAGATCAAAAAAATCAAGAGTGGTTCATTGTTGGACTTCTTCCACACATTCGTAGGCCACTAATACAATGTAAGATTGTGTCACATCCGGAGGCTCTGGAAATTGCAATGAAACTAGAGGCATCGTCGACAGGAGATACTAGAGGAATGGAACAAGTTCATAAACACTTGGCCGCATTGACAATTCAACTAGTCGATCTTACCAAAGGAAGGGAGAAACGAGAACAAATTTGGTGTACCAAGTGTAGAACAAAAGGCCATCACAAGGAAAAATTCCCAACATTCACGTAGTATTTGGAAGATGGAGAATCGAATCCAATACCAAGGGGGATACTACGAGATATGTAAGAAATGGGGCCATCACCCCACTGAGTGTCCATTGCTACAGAAGTATCAAAGCACACCAAAGAACTTGTTTTGAAACTTTTGCAAATTGGTAGGGCATGAAGAGAAGGAATTCCATGTGTTCAACCTACTAAGGGAGCTTACATCGGATATGTACCGGATCCAAGAAGATAATTCCACCATAGAGGGGGGTAGTGCGTAGTATAAAAATCAGAGAGGTTTCAATCAGGGGAACATAGGGAAATTTGGTAGAGGTCGAGGTAGAGGGACTTTTGGTAGAGGAGGACGAGGACTGATTATCTGTTATAAATGTAATCAACCTAGTCACTTGGCCATGATTACCAAAATCCTTGTACATGCACATATTGTAGAGAATTGGATCACTCAAAAAATGATTGTCTGCAATTAGTTGAAAAATGGGAGGCCAGAGGAAACCCAAACCATAATTAGAATCAGAATGTGCAGATGACATTAGCTAAAAGATGCAATGAAGGACCAACAATAACAATTGTTAAGCGCAAAGGAGCTAGGAAAGGGACTGATCAAGGAAAACAACCTGAGCAGTGGGTAAGGAAGTCAACAAGGCATATACTCATATTATGGCTAAGGGTAAGGTCTATTCTCCTTAGTTGGTTCCATGAGATATTCAATCGAGTACTACAGTTGGACCCCGCATGTCTATCAAAGAGCTATAACATAAGGAGAACCCTTGTCTATAGAACCCTTGAATACCCTAACCATTGGGATGAAAAAATAAACAGAACATACAATATCTATTATTGTGAAATTGTGTCTCCTGCATTCTAGTTGCGAAATTCCTACACATTTCTTGATGTTAAGAATTTGGCCATTTCGTCACTGCAGTATTATTCATCTCAGAGTATAACTCTGCAGGAGTAAAAAACAAAATTAGGGGCCCTTCAGCACCTTTATTTTTAACCTAGTCCATTGCATTCCTCTCTTTCATTCTGATCACAGTGGTACCCTTCACTTTTAAGCATTTTTTCTTTGTGGTCCCACCCCTTTCTGAGACACCCTTATTTGACACCTATCCCATTGGAATCCTCTCTTTGTCTTGATCACCCTGGGACATCTCACTTTTTGTGGTCCCTATTTCCATCCCAACACCTCATCTACTTCCTAATATTCTACCATTCCAACCACCTGAGCTCAGACCCAAGAAGACTACAATACTAGGCTATCCATCTTAGAATCGTGAATGGACTCCATCCCCACTACCATACAAACAACAATCAACAAATCCCTCCCTGGAACAATCCAAGCAACCATCTGTGAAGCCATGCAACCATTCATGAAAGGTAAGCAGGTAGATCCCAATGCATAGGACCCTCAACATTCCCATTATGAGCATACTCATTCCTCCCACTCCCCTTGGGGTTCTCCACACTCTTGGAATAAGGTTACCAAATTTGACATGCATAAATTTGATGGATCCAACCCAGTAGCGTGGGTCTCTCAAATGGAACAATACTTCTCCCTCCATAATATTTGGGATGATGAGACCAAACTCCATGTAGGGATTTTGTACCTGGATCAAGAACGATGGAAGTGACGACAGTGGAATAAGAAATGTTATCTAGGAACACCCACTTCGAACATGTTCACTGAAGCTGTTTATGCCTGTTTTGATAGGGAATCACATTTTTGGGGTAGACTCACCAAGTTGCACCAAACTGGATCAGTCACATATTTCATCATGACATTTGAACAGCTGGTTATCCGAACTGAGGGCTTATCTAATGCATTTTACCTTGAATGTTTTATGGATTAAAGGAAGCCATTCAGGCTCATGTGAGCATGCATCATCCAACTATCTGGTTGCATGCATGTCAATTAGCAAAGGAAGAAGAAATCATCCTTCAGGCCCCACCCATGAAGGCTCCAGTTCTCACCCATCCTCACCCTGGGGCTCACCCAACTCTGACACAAACATTGAAGGTCCAAAAGGTATCTCCAGCTGAAATGGAGAAACATCGCAAGAAAGGAATTTGATACTATTGTGATGAAAAATATTCACCAGGGAATAAATGTAGAGAACAAAATTTCTTCCAAATTGATGCATTTTCTTCATCTCCTTATGAATACATCCCATCTGATGAAGCTCCTAACCAAAATGAGTCTCCACTCAGTGATCACAACGAAGCTCCAGTAGTAACCCCTATGGAGCTAGAGGAACCCGTCATATCACTTCATGCACTCTCGGGTATTTTGGCCTGCATACCTTGAAAAGCAAAGGATACATCAAACATTGGTCTATGGTGGTGTTGATTGATAATGGTAGCACCCATAATTTTACTCATCACAAGCTTGTTGATGAGATCCATTGTTTTTTCCTCCTTGTTTCTAATTTTCAAATCCTCATTGCTAATGGTGGTAATATGAAGTGTGGGGGTCGTTGTGAGAGTGCCAAATTCAAATGGGTAATTATACTCTGAAAACCCCCATGTTCTCTATTTCCATGGGTGGTTGTGATATTGTATTAGGAGTGGAATGTCTTCACACTCTGGGGCCAATCACAATGGATTATCAAGAATTATATATGAGCTTTACCCAAGACGCTCACCCCTATACCCTCTGAGGTCTCCAAGTGGGCTCTCCTGAAATCATCAACTCTCATAGGATGGAAAAATCGTTGAAGAAAGTCCACCATGGTGTGATTTATCAATTTAATATCATCTAGGTCACTGAATCAACCTATTAGGTATTTCCTCCCATTCTGCAACTCATATTGGACAAGTACCCCAAGGTCTTTGAGATTCCCATAGCCTTACCTCCCTCTAGGGGTGAGCATGATCATAGCATCCCTCTCCTTTCGGGAAGTCAACCCCCCAATGTACGTCCCTACCGATATCAATTTGATCAGAAAATGAAATAGAAAATATGGTACATGAATTACTGTAGGCAGGGGTAATTCACCCCAGTACCAACCCATATTCTTCCCCAGTGGTAATGTTCTTAAATAAGTAAGGTACTTGGCGCATGTGCCCAACTAAATTTTGTGCCCTGAATAAACTAACCATCAAAGATAAGTTTCTCATTCCTTTCATTGATGATCTATTGGATGAACTCCAAGGTGCATGTGTATTCACCAAATTAGACCTTTTCTCTAGCTATCACCAGATCCGAATGAAAGAGGCATATATTCTAAAGATTGCTTTCAGAACTCATGAAGGACATTATGAATTCTTGGTCATGCCTTTTGGCCTTTGTAATGTCCCATCCACCTTCCAAAGTCTCATGAATAAATTATTGAAACCTTACCTTCATAAGTTTTTCTTGGTTTTCTTTGATGGCATCCTCATTTATAGCCGCATTTGGGATAGCTACCTTCTTCATGTGGACAAAGTCCTTCACTTGCTGCACGAAAACCAATTGTTGTTCAAAAAGACCAAATTTTCATTTGGAGCCAGTGAAGTGGAATAATTGGGACACCTTGTCAGTCGCAAAGGGGTAAAAGTGGACCCCAAAAATATACAAGCTATGCAGGAATGGCCACAACCCAAGACCTTAAAATTCCTAAGGGGTTTTCTTGGTCTCACGGGATATTATAGGAATTTTTTCCACCATTACGGAAAAATTGCTAAGCCATTGACCGACCTTATTAAGAAGAATGCATTTCATTAGACACCTGTTGTTGAGAAATCATTCACAGAGTTAAAGAGGGCCATGTGCACTACTCTTTTCCTAGGAGCACCTGAATTCAATAAGACCTTTGTGGTGGAATCAGATTCTTATGGCATTGGTATAGGCGCAATGCTCACACAAGATAGTAGACCTTTGGCCTCTAGCCAAGCATTGAGTGGCTACAATCTGGGAAGATCTACATATGAAAATGAAATGATGGCCATTCTCAATGCAATGCACACTTGGTGGCCATATTTCTTGGGAATTTGTTTTCATATAAAAAAATATCACCATAATATGAAATATTTTTTGGAGCAACACCTATCCTCCCCAGAAAAAAAAAGTGGATGAAAAAAATGTTGGGTTATGATTATGAAAATATACAAAAAATTCAAAGATAATATAGTAGTCGATACATTATCATGCCAACATAAGGAAGAAGGCTCTCTCTTTTCCTTATCCTTACTGATCCCTGATTGGATTGAAGAAGTACGCCAAGAGTGACTCACACTTGCATATCTCCAAGTTAATTAGTGCCTTCAGGAGGACCCTAATCCTCCCATCGACTACACTTGGTAGGACAATATTCTTAGATAAAAGGATCGCCTGGTTATCTCACCCTCTTCATCACTCAAGCCACGACTCTTAAATGAGTTTCACTCATCAGCTATTGTGGGGCACTCAAGCTTCCAAAAGACATATGGTTGTGCCCATCATTCTTTTCTCTTGGAAGGCATGAAGAAGGATATCCTTCACTTTGTCACAGAATTGTAGGTGTGCCAATGTAATAAAGGTGAAACTATCAAGTCTCCAAGCGCCCTACAAGCGCTACCCATTCTAGCTTCTATATGGACAAAAATCTCCATGGATTTTATAGTGGGCCTTCCTAAATCTGGGAACAATTCCATCAGCATGGTGGTGGTTGATCGCCTCTCTAATTATGCTCATTTTTGTGCCTTACCCCACCCTTTCACACTAACACTAGTATCCCAAGTTTTCCTTGATCATATTTTCAAGTTACATGGCATGCCCGCCTCTATTATATATGATCGTGACCCCACTTTCACCAACACATTTTGGAAAGAGTTTTTTAAATTGCAAGGCACCCAACTGAACATGAGCACATCCTATCACCCCCATTCTGAAGGCCAAATGGAAGTGGTCAACAAATGTTTGAAACCTACTTGCGGTATTTTTCTTCGGACAAACAAAACCAGTGGGTGCAATGGATCCCCTTGGAATAATGGTGGTACAATACTTCCTATGATACAACCATTAAAATGACCCCATCTGAAGCAGTGTATGGCCAATGCCCACCTACAATCAATACCTATATTCCAAGCACATCAAAGGTCCAATCTATTGATACAATGTTGCAAGGTCGCACAACCACCCTCGTGACTCTGAAGGATAACCTCCACATGGCCCAAAATCGCATGAAGCAACATGCAGACTAGCATTTTTCAGAAAGGGTTTTTTAGGAAGGTAGTTAGGTGTTTCTTAGGATCCAAACTTACAAGAAAACATCTCTCAAATCTCATGGACATCACAAGTTGGCACCCAAGTTTTATGGTCCCTACTAGATCATCCAACATATTCGTTCAATGGCCTACAAATTGGCCCTTCTAGCTACATCCAAAATCCATCTGGTGTTCCAAGTTTCTTGTCTGAAGAAAGTGGTGGGACAGAATTGTAGGGTCCAAACCATCCTTCTAGAATTAGATGAAGAAGGATCCCTTTGGCTCCAATCGGACGCAGTCCTCAATCACCATGAACATCAGTTGCGTGGAAGAACTATCAAATAAGTGTTGATCCAATGAAAGTACACATCATCAAAGGATGTGACATGGGAACCAAAAAATATACTCCAATAGTTTCCACACCTGCAGCCTTGAGGACAAGGCTGCTTTTGAAGGGGGAGGGCATGTTAGGATCCAATACTAACCCCTCTCCATGGGTCATTAGTTAGTAGGCTATGTTTTCTATGTAATAAAGGCCGACATTAGTTAATAATGCCTAAGAAATAAAGGAGAATGAGTCAATGTAAGAAGACCTAATAGAAGATTTCACTTCTAGAAAGATCTTCCTCTAGAAGTTTCCTTAGAAGCTAGAATTAGTATAAATAAGAGTAGGATGCATTAGATATTTTGGGTCTTGGAGATTATTGTAATAGAGCTTTGCTCTATTGGAGGTTTCCCCCTCGAAGAGGCAAGTGAACATTGTTATCTTTAATAAAGGTGCTCTTTCTGGTGTTATTCTGGTATTGTTCTAGATATACTCTCGTGGTGTGAAGAAATAATTCATACAACTATGTTCTATAACATTCAAGCAATAGATAGATGCACAAAGAAAACAATTATACACATTTTTTTGAATAACAAATTTCCAAGATGTCTCTTGCTCTATTCATTGGCAGTAATAGTATTGTTCCAATATACAATAGGAAAAATTCCCCTTCCTCTTGCAGTGCTCCCTTTTATAAAACAAGGGAGAATGTTTACATTGGGTAACTGTCATCATGTAAGATGATAGTTCTGATATATCATTTCACAATCCCTTTTGGGGCTTTACATTAATAAGAATAATAAAAATGAGGAGAGCCAGTTACAAAATATCAAGATCATGAGATTATCTAAAGTTCCATTTTATATCTATATTATTTCCATAGTTCATAATCTTCCAAGATTGTTTCTATCATGTTCAACTGCATTTTCTCTAGATCCAGCTCACCATCGTAGATCTTGGTGGTCACCTCTAGATTTAAACTTTGCTCGGTCTTCTTTATGAAGTCTTTAGCCAATGTGATCAATCTTGTTGGTTTCATCAGCTGGTCATTTAAGACTTATTCGTTCACCTCTATAATTTGTTCAATAGCTTCTTGGTTGGCATCTCTTATGTTCTCAAATTCTTCTATTCCTTACTTCACTAGGAGCTGCATCATCCAGGTTTCGCATAACCTCCATTCTAAATTATTTCAGTAACTCTTTTGAGGAATTCCACAATCTCTTGCAAGCTTTGGTTATTTTCTTCTAAATACTTTTAATATCTTCCAGGAGGGGTTTCTACATATCAAACAGAACTTGGTATTTTATCTTTTGTCTAGCATTGCCTTCCCCCTATGACCATTGAATAATTGTTCCATTACATTAAGGTAGGACATCCTAGGGCTCTTCCCTTTTTCCTTGGCCAACCTTTGAGATCATCTTGTTAGTATTGGGAGAGGCTTCTTCATGGACTGACCCCCCCATCCAATCTTGAGAAGAACTATCTAACCTTGGACGATGCTTGAGAAGAAATCCTCTGGATGCCATCAACATTGTCCCATATAAAACCATAAGCCTCACCTAGATCTAGTGTAGAGACCCATATCCATCTCTAGGAACTCTTCTATCTTAGTCTTCAACCACTCAAAAAACCAAAAATCATTTCCCCCCTTTTTTTCTTTTTCTTATTTTCAATCTAGGGTTTATCATGTTTATCCTTGGGTCTAGATTGTTTGAGTTTCATTGGTATATCTTTTATTAAATCCATGCTAACTTTTTTCAAAGAACACTCTTCTAGTTGGCATTTAATAAGGTTTGGATCCAATTTTTTTGTTTATATTTTGATCTAGCACTTTGTATTTTGAGGCATATTGAAAATAAATGAATCCAAATCTCTTGTGGATGCCCTAATGTATATATTTTGCTTGGAACATCTACATCAAATGAATTATAACTAGACCCTTTGTCACATTCTCATGCAACACTTTGGATGAGTATTTTTCTGGAAAATCTCAAGTAGCCAATATGCATCTAAAGGGATCCAACGACCTACCTCAAAGTGAAAACACCATCACTCTTTATCATTGTTTAAGGGTTTCTTATTGTTGTTTAGAACTACACATATTTAAACATACTATGATGTTGGTATTGATTCCATTATTTGCAAGTGTTTTAAGGCATTATTAATCCTTTTCATCTCTAGTAACCAAACAATATCATAAGGAGTCCAACGACCTTGTCAACTTTTGAACGTTTTCATTTCTTGAGGATCTTTTTCATGGTTTGTTTACTATCATAAACAGTAGAATACACTGTGTGTAAGTGAGGGTGGTATAATTATTCCATGTGTTGCATTTTAGTATTGTCTTTCTTCATATAACTCTTTATAATATATTGATGTAAAAAACATGCCAATGACCTTACAAAATTTCTTATCATTGCTCATTTTCATGATTGTCTAAGAGTTGGTTCATTGTCTAAAATTTTCAATTTGAGTCTCAAGTAACATTGGTGATGCATGCTGGTAAAAGTTAAATTTTTCCAATCTTTAAAGATAATACTTGTAAACAATTGTGACAAGAACTTGATGCAAAATCTATCATTGTTTAGTGTTATAGCTTGGCACTAATTTGAGAGAAGGTTTGACATGGTAATAGTTTAAACTTGTAACAACTGGTGTATTTCTCTATAATATCACATAGTTGAAATATCTCCTTTTGCAATATCCAATGCTTAGACATGATCATGGGTTTTGAACATTATTTATGATAAACATTTGTTGAACCTATAACTAGGCAAATCTTCTCATTGATCATTATGCCACTAGTCTAAAACACTTCATAATTGCATTGACTTGGATGGTGATCTATGGTTTAGATGCTCTCATTTATCTTGTTGTCCTAGTGGCACATTTCATGGTCTAAGATAATTTTATGCTCAACACTAAATCTGTCCACTCAATTAAGCAAATTCTATCATTGGTTATTATGTTTTGAATGGTCTAAACAAGAACACACTTTGTGCAGTTTGATTGGTAAAAAATTGGCATTTCATTTGTTGGATGGTATTAAATGGTGAACGATACATGGATATGATACATTGATATTTCATATTTGAATGCAATACAAACATTTTAAATTCCAAGCATATTTAAAGTGAGCATTGTTGTGTGTGTCATATCCTCTTCAAGTTCATTATCAATTGTCTTCTCTCATACTTAATGTGCTTTACCCCTAAGAGAAGATAGAGATCCAAAGTCAAACCAAGTCCTAAGCCTTCTTCGTCCAAATACAACGACATGACTTAAGTTTTGACCCCCTTAGGGAAACCCTCCTTAGGTTAGAAACCCTATCCTTAAAGCGTAGAGGCAAGGCCACTAAGGTGACACTGGGTGGCTTGCCAATCCGTTGCCCCAATCTCCCCTTTGCAATGTAGGGACTCTTCCTTAGCAAGAGTTTGAGTGGTAGCAGGGAGAATTTTGGATTCATTGAGAGGTATGATCCCCGAGCGACAACCATTGGTTTATTGACCACCTCCCAAGAGACTTATAAACCAAAGCAATTGTTGAGGTCGAACCTTTGACTTGAATAAAAAAATGAATGTTTTGAGCAAATTCCACATCCCTAAAAAAATCAATTTTAAAGATACACACAAATATTTAAAAATAATGTCATAGGATATGGAAATCCAAAAAAATATTTAGGTGCATTAGAGTCACTCCCCACCAACAATCATGAGATTGCTTCATGAAATCCACACTTAAAAGTAGAATAATTCTTTTACCATGTGTGATCACACACATACTTCAAGTACACATCTATACCAAGTAATGGGGCATGCATAAAAACACACATTAAATATTTATTAGATCCAAACCAAGAAGTCACAACACATAACCAAATCTTAATCAAATGCCATGTTGAAGATAAGAGCAAAGAATTCCAAGTGATTGATTTCAAAATATACAACTTTCATATTTTTTTCCTTGTGACAAGGAAATCCCATCCCACAAAGAGAATATTACAATACCACTCACTCCTTAACATACTAACGACCAACTCACAATCCACTGCCCAACAAATCTAATAGGTACCTTGTACCTACCAAACACTCAAGGTAGTGTCACTAGTTGAATTATGTACAATGGCTATACAAATTTCACTATATTACTAGGACAATGTGTATATGTTTTATATCCATTATGCTATGTGTGTGGCTCATAAATAATACTCCCCCCTTTTGAAAATTAAAGTGGGCAAAGCAAGCTAGTATAGATGAATCAATATAATTAGAAACATGTCACATCAATATAATAAGCAAGACATGAGACATCATTGTTGGATGTCTTGTATTCAAATAAATTGAATAATTACAATAGTGGTGATTACCACATATAATAAGGAATACTCAATTAGAATACCTAATCTTAACTCCAACTCTACCATCCACTATGAGCTCTAATTAGTGATCTACTAATGATTTACCAAAAAAAAATTGATCATTGCTTAAAGCTAGCTAAGTCAAGATCAACCAATATGATAGGAGTTATAAATATTTTTTTATTGTCTATAAAAAACCAGAAAATTGATCTTAAACTAAACATAACTCAATAATTAAATCCATTCAACCAAAACCATTGAGTGCCCTTTCACAAGAGTGGAGTTGACAAGAAAGACATACCACACTGAAAGAAGGGAGAAAAAATAATGAACACAAAACATGAAAAACATGAAGGAATAATATTAATGTTCACAAAATAAAGTTTAACAAAATAAAATTCACTATAAACCTTGAAATAAAGGTTGAACAATTAAATAATATCTAATGAGAAAATAAATCTTTAATTAACAATTTATTAAAAAAAATATTGATATGTTGAACTTCAAACTTAACTTTCTCTAATAAAGGTTGAACAATTAAATAATATCTAATGAGAAAATAAATCTTTAATTAACAATTTATTAAAAAAAATATTGATATGTTGAACTTCAAACTTAACTTTCTCTAAGTGTTAATTTTGTCTTCCATTTTAAAAGGATGTTAACTGTTATTAATTCATTAAAAAAAAAATTCTTAAATTGAACTTCAAACTTAAGTCTCTTAAATGTTAATTTTGTCTTCCAAATTAAAAGCAATGTTTTACTTTTAACTATAATTTGGGAGCATTGAAAGGTAAAAGATCCTCCATCTAAATATAACTTCACTTTCAAAAATTGTTAATTTTGTCTTTCAAATTAAAAATAAATAAAATATTTACTTTTAACTGTAATTTGCAAACATTGCAGAATAAAAAGAACCTCCCAACTAAATATAACTTCACTCTCTAAAAGTGTTCACCTATTAACAAGGTTTAACTACCGTGTGACCAAAAAGAATTTGTATATTTATGATAAGAACAACTGCAAAATATTAACAGAGCCCCCCAAAAATAAAACGTGATTGTTTCTTGACGAAGCCTTGTTTTATAAAAACAAAAATGGATACATAAGCTTTCCATGGGGTAGCAAGATGCGACAACATCCCCTTGTTAATTTACCGTTGCCTATGCTAGATTGCAACCCTGATTTCTCCTTTGCCTGCTGAAATTGTAAATATAATTTGGTTGCTCTTCACATTCTCGCGTTGTATAATTAAACAACTAGAAAAACAATATCAACGGCTTAAAAATATTATTTTGTCACCCCAAAACCACTTAAAAATATCATCGTAGGCTAAAGATTTTACTAAATGAAGATTTTTTTTCAGGGGATATTTGTTCGAAATCCGGCGAGAAATTGTTAGACTTTTAGATTTAAATGATTATTTCTATAGATTCTAAGTGCCCTGTGAGTTTTTCAGCATGCTGAATCCATTTCTGCATTCAAAAATGGATTTTGAACAAAAAAAAATAGCGATTCGTCTAAACTTATATCGCCGGAAACGTATTTTTGTAGGCTAAAGATTATACGAAATGATGATTTTTCCGGGGATATTTGCCTGAAATCTGGTGATAAATTCTTGGGTTTATAGATTTGAATGATTATTTTTGTAAAATACGAGTGCACTGGGAATTTTTCAGCATGTTGATTTTGAACAACAAAAAATAATAATTTGTGTAAATTTATATTCCGACGAAAAAAGTTGTTTCATAGAACAACATCCAACGCCAAATGTATTATATAACATTGTATATTGAAAATGAGGCCTAAAGCCCCTTCCCTTCCGTATTCAGTGAACAACATATTTGTAATCCATGGCACTTCGATTATGTGGAGGCACCGTCTCCACCTTTACCAACACCCTGCTCTCTCCACTTTCCTCACTGTATGAAGAGGGAACAGATCCATTGTCAAATGTCAACTCTGTTAAAGGTGGGATATTCTCCCTTGTAAAGAGCATGACATGAGGAAATATAATATCAAGGTGATCATGTAGAACAAACTGCATGAGAACGTTAGGATAGGAACTATGCTCTATGTAGTGTGAAACATTCCCAAATTTGTTAGTATCTATTAGAAATTTTAATGGTGGGAAAGCTAGACTGGAACCATCTTGTTGCTTCTCACACAAGATATCAGAAACAAGATCTCAGCTCTATAGTGCATGCTTCGTTCCAAAGAAAGATTATCTCTCTCGAGATTTTGATCAACACTCTGCTTCTTATCCGATATGTAATTATTTCCTCCTTTCCCAGTGTACATCAACATATCACCCCCATCCTCATCATCTTCATAACCACCTAAATAAATGATATTGATTACTACATGCTCATTCCATTGATTGTTTTGAGAAATAATGAAATCAATACATGCCTGACTTGGGTCATGTAAACCAATTACACAGAGTTCCATTCAAAAATAAAAATGATCACCCACATGAACACCTGGGACTGAACCTATAAATATTCTACCTCGGTTTATCCATTGCCCTCTATCCATCATTATTGTCCTTGCCTTTAAGTCAACATGCCTTGTTCCTCCACTTTCTTCCTTGCATAATTCATCTTCATTTAGCAGATTGCGCCCCAAGGCATCATATGTCATTAGAGCCTTCCTGACCCATTCCTTGTCATCACCATTTAACGATGCAATCTCTTCAGTGGCACAAACAATAGATGTCTCTTTGATACCTCACTTGCATTTTTTCCTATATGTTGTCATCTCTGCGAGCAGATTACCATGAGTCTATGGCATGGCACATGTTCCAAGCACAGTCAAGTCCTTGAAACGGCTCAAACTCATAGCAAGAGAAGATCTCAATTAATCGAGTATTGATACTACAAATCTTCTGTCCATTTACAATCCCCCTCTGCATTTTTGGTTTTTGGAGTAACTTGCCATTTGTTCTCATAATCTGTCTTCAATACTGTTAAGTTAAATAGGTTTTTCAATTTCAAGCTTGTAGACTCCAACACCTCTGCTGCATTACTTTTCCCTACTGTGACCCTTGCAACAATTTCACTACTATTTAGTGTGGACTTTGTCACTCTTGCAACATTGCCTCCTACATTGGCCAATGCAGTCATTCCACCCCTATTCTTTGTGTTTGTTGTTGCATTCACGTTCAAGCTAGCAACCTCTGCCAGTCTTACAGAATTCCCTCTTCCTTCTTTGGCCCCTGTAGTGATTTCACTTCCATACTCTTGCTTCATTGTGACTAGTCCTACATAATTCTCTCTTCCTTCTTTGGCCCCTGCAGTGATTTCACTTCCATACTCTTGCTTCACTTTGACTGGTCCTACAAAATTCCCTTTTCCTTCTTTGAACCCAGCAGTAATTTCAGTTCCATACTCTTTCTTCACTGTAACCAATCCTACAGAATTATCTTTTCCTTCTTTGGCCCTGGCAGTGCTTTCACTTCCATACTCTTTATTCACTGTAACTAGTCCTACAAGTACATAATTCCCTTTTCCTTCTTTGGCCTGGCAATGCTTTCACTTCCATACTCTGTCTTCACTGTCACTAATCCTACAGGATTCCCTCTTCCTTCTTTGGCCCCAGCACTGATTTCACCTCTACACTTCGTCTTCACTGTAGCCAGTGGACTATTATTGGCTTTCAAAGTTACAGGCTCTACAGGTGGTGCTTTGCTTGGGTCATTAACTTTCACAATCAATTGTCCAATAGTATAATAATGCAGTTGAAGGTGATTTTGGCTTTGGCTCCTAACCATTTGGAAACTCTCATCATTCCCTCTGATTTCACAATGGTCCTTATTAACAGGTGCCAAATTTGAATTCATATTCATGTGCATTTGCGTCAACATAGACGCATGTAATGGACAGGTGTTCTTTCCAGTGCCTACTTGGGATTTTTCACTATAGATTGAAGCTTTTTCATTGGTGCTTGCAGTGAAATTCATGGCTTTTTGTAGATATGGAGGATTATGCATTGAACAATGGTTTTGACAGTTACCCAATGTTAGTTTCATAATAAAGAAAGATGCAGAAACATAATGTAAATAACTGAAGCAATTAAGAAACCATGATGAAAAGAGATAAATAAACACTGGCAGAAAAGGCATACTCTGTAGTCATCAATGCTTCAAATAATCATGTACATAGACGTACATATATAATACAAGAAGACTGTAACTATCATGTTATTGTATAACAGTTAGGTAAACTAACTAACTTATGATTAGAGTTTTAACATCCCCCCTTAATCATAAGTTCGTTCTTGCCTGAAAAACTGCCACTACTTGACAATCAACAATGTGTCAAGCGAATATTCAGAGGGCTGGATGAAGATGCTCTCTGAACTCTGAAAAAAATAACAGAATTTGATGTCTTCTACTAAATTGGTGGTTTAAGGTTGACCAAAAACTCATCTAGTGGTTTTGGGATGACCACAAACCAATCTGGTGGTTTCAGAATGACCACAAACTGAATGTCTAGCAGAAGTTGATGTCTTCTACTAAATGGCATGGTTTTAAGTTGAACATAAACTAACAAGAGCTCAAGGCTCAAAAATATGATAATCTAACAAGCAGAACTTCATGTCTTCTGCTCAATTGGTGGTTTTAAGATTACCACAAACTATCAAGAACAATATGTTCAGGAACAAGACTGCATACCAGGAACTAGGTTGTATACTTAATCATCTCTTCACGGGCTCTAAATCAAACTTGGAACCTGACTGAAAACTTTAGATTTCCCCCCTATCAGGGACAAGTGGTTCAAATTCCTTTGATCATCATTCACTAGTATGGACAAGAAGAGATCCAACACATCAAACCATCTTCCAGCGGAGTTTGAAGACTCGATCTTCAACTCAAAAGACTACATCAATTGGGCCCTGATCATACCCTAAATCATCAAATCTTGAAAAACATTCATGTCCATCAACTATAGAAATATCTCCAATCAAGTACGACTGTACTTGTGTATAAATCCACCGATAAGAATGCTCCAATAAATTGGCTTTCAAACGCCAATGCCAATTCCCTAACCATTCAAAATGAATATGTTTCCACTTGTTCTTTTGACACCTTATTGAGGGGTGATTTGTCTTCCCACAAAATTTGCATGGGTGAAGATCAAAACAGTTTGACTTATCATGACCAAACCGGTGACAATGTTTGCACTGTATGGGTTCTTTATCTGATGGATTATCATGATCTGGAATATCTGTAGAAACATCATCATCAACAATATCATGTACTTGTTCCTCAAGCTCTATCTTTTTATCATCATTCACTGTCTTTTTATCATCATTCAAAAAACCTCCACTCACAAAGCAAACAGGTTCACTATAATTAGGAATATGAAAAAGGTTGTTAGCATCCTTTACATATCCTAGTCCATATCGATTTCTTTTAAAGCATAATTCTTCCCATGGTCGAACAATTCTAATTTCTTTGCCACATTTTTCTGACATGGGGACTTCATCTAATTCATCTTCATGTTTATGATTATCATCAATAGTCAACTGAGCATCTTCATTGAAGTCACTTTCATCCTTGATGTCATTTTGTTTGTGGAAATCACATTGTTGTTGTTGAATCAAACTTAACTCATCAGATAACATTTTGTTTTGAAGTTTGAGCATATCAATCTTCGCGTGTGTTACTTGTAAACAAGTAATCACTGTACTAAGGGTGCACTTGTTTATTGCAAGTGTGGATTCTGTAGTTGAGTTAAGTAATGTGCGCAATATTGTAAATAGTTCTTCAATTCTTGCCATTATGCAAAATATGGAAGATAAATGACCAATAACTTAGACTCACACAAAGATCCTAAGAGAGACCCCTGTTGTAGGAAAATCTCCCTGCGGACAGGTAGATCACCTCTAAGGCTTGACCTTAACCCTAGACAGAAAAATTCTTAACGTGGACACTGAATTCCTTTCAAATCTATCTAAACTAATGCATGAGAAGGGAGGATAACATAAGTACCTTTTAATCGATGTTTGTCCCTACACGCTCCGAGTTGCGCTCCAATCCTTTTGCTCCTCGCTGAGGTCTGTGGAAAAAACAGGATACGACCACTTCCTACTCTATTGATATTAGCTTGAAAACAGATCTATCAATAAATGACAAGTTCATGTAACATCAGACACAAACTAGAAAGAAACAGGCCAAGCATGTCATATTAATGAGAATAACGACAACATTACTTACAATCATAGATGCGAATGCGACAACTTCGTCAAGTCCTCTTCGTCTAACCCTTGCCTGAAAGATCCACAACCTGGATAACAGTAGCTTCACTGATCACTCTCCTTTGGCTGACTGTAAGTTTCCTCCAAGATCATAAGTTTCATATGTTCAATTCTTCCTCCTCTTTTCCACCATCATAGAACCTGTTTATATAGGTTGGGAGGGGCCTAACCTCTTGAGTTATGTTTAGAACCAGTTGGGAACCTTCTCTTTAGATCAGGGATCTTTTGATGAAACTGAGAATTCGAGCACAACTGCCTCCTAATCTCGAATGATCCTCCCCTTATTCTCCTCAACGAGCTAACAACTGACCCAGAATAGGGAGCGCTCCCTCAAAAAGGGCATCAGAGCATTGTAGCACTCCCTGGTAAGCCTTGGGAAAGCGCCAACGCTCTCAAGATGAGCAGCGCTCCTCCAGAAGGGCCTGAGGGGCGTTATAATGCTCCCTAAAGTATGATAGGGGAGCGCCAGCACTTCTGCAGCTGAAATAGGGGAGCGTTCCCCCTCCAAACCAGTGTTTCAGGGTCTCTTTCAGGTGTCAAGAGCTATTTGATTCCAATAAACCAGTTCTCCTCCTTCAAATCGGTCATGTGAGATGTTATAAGTGCCTCCTTAGTGTCGTTATCATGGCATCATGTCTGAACATCGTTTGCGACACTAGTGACCAACTTGCGACACTTGCGAAAGTTGTAGGGAAGATGCGACACTTACGACGATTGATAGGGACAATGCGACACTTAGCAATTTTGACGTGTAACAACCCCCTTATTCAATTTTGGGTAGGTCTACAACTTAAACAATAACACCAAATACAATTTTGCAAATTCAATTTGTTGGACCACTTATAACACCTTTACAACCACCTTATAACCTCATTATAACTTCCAAAAAAACTCCTTATAACACCTGCACAAAAAGTCGTCAAATAAATAACAAACTCTTATAACTGCAATTACAAACAATTTTGCATTTTCAATCATTCTTATAACTCCTTATTTTGAATTTTCCCTTGTGTTGATTTTTTTTTTGCTTGCTTTCTTTATCATAAGGTTTAGTAAAATTTACTATGAAACATCATCACCCGGGTATTGAAAATATACCTCATAAAAATTAACTTTAAAATTAATTCCCAAGCTCAAGATTAACTTTAAAATTTATTCCAAGCTGTCTCACTTTATTTAATCATTAATAAATTGGAATTTGATGTGACTTTATAACCAATCTTTCCCAATTTTACTTTCTTGAAAGCTTGTCTTTTGTAATCAAATTTAAATATAAAAAAAACTCACTTTAATACCTCAAATTCATGCCTGTGTCTTTCATTTCGAGTCGTTCAATACTCCACTAGCCTTGGATTGGAAATGGTTGTCCTCGTCACACATTTTTCTTCTTTATTTTAATTCGTCGGCAGCCAACCACACATCACAAAACGACCAAATTCAAGCATAGACTACAATTCTAGTTTTTGTATGTTTCTGTGGGATGACAAATACTTCTCACCCAGATTGAATTCTATCGCATGCAAGAAATGGAGGCCGAATACAATTCTCCCAACAAATATATTGCTTGCAAAGATAACGTTGCTCTTTAAAAACAAAATATAAACTATGTGTGGCTTATCAGCACACCCAGGTCACAGATCTTGGAAAACCCTTGCCTTTAAAAACAAAATATAAATTGTGTGGCTTATCAATCAACACACCCAGGTCGCAGATCAAATGTATATTTTGGAAAACCCTTGCCTTTAAAAACGAAATATAAACTGTCATATCTTGATCTGTGAGTATTTAGAAAATCTTTTGCCTATGTACAGTGACCCTTTATTTTATTGACAAATGGAAAGATCAACAATTACGCATTACCTGGTTGTAGATTCTCCTTCACAGGCTCACGCATTCTCATGCGAAGGGCTCCCTCAACCTCTAATTTCCTTCGCATGATAACGAGGCCTCTTCTTTCTTTGGTTCCACAAACCAACAAACGGTTGCTTCCTTCACACAGATCACAAACAGTCTAGTGACTTTCTCTTCCACGCATCTTTCCCATACACTGATGGCTCCTTCACTGGCTCACACAATCCCTTTAATGTCTCCTTCACTGGCTCGCTCCTTGGTTCCTCTTTTCTTCCTCTACCGTGGTGCTACCAGGCCCTAAAAAACTGTAGAAATCTGATAAACTAACATGCTCATAAGATCAATACTGTAGAAATCTGATCAACTACCATGCTCATAAGATCAATATGCCCGGATACCACTATTAGTTTCATAATAAAGAAATATGCAAAAACATAATGTAAATAATTGAAGCAATTAAGAAACCATGATGAACAAAGATAAATAAAGACTGGCAGAAAATGCATACTCTATATTCATCAATACTTCAAATAATCATGTACATAGACGTACATATATAATACAAGAAAACCATAACTGTCATGTAATTGTATAACAGTTAGGTAAACTAACTAACTTATGATTAGAGTTTTAACACCCATTTTCTCAATTTAAATTCTTTGGGGTATTACTTCCCTTGGAATTTGATTACAACCCTCTTGCTTTTTATTGCAATCAAGATCAGAAACACTCGGGGAATTGATTTTCCTATGCATTTGAGTGAGAACAAGAACAGAATCATTCTTACTAACCTTATTATTATTTCCATTGACCGGTTGATTTCTCTGAGAACAAGAACAGAATCATTCTGACTAACCTTATTATTATTTCCATTGACCGGTTGATTTCTCTCAGTAAATCCGTCTTTAGCTGCTTCCATTTTGGGATATTTATCAGCAACCATTTGAGCAACTTGGACAGAGCTTCGAATATCCGGGAATAGTACAGGTTTTTGCTGATTTTGTCCTCTCAGAGCAACAGCCTGCTCAATCTTTCTCCGAACCTCAACTGTATCAAATACTGAGTATATATAAGGAGTACAGGCAAGTGGGGCCCGATGATTGGGCGGGACGATCGCAGGTTGCAGATGAGAAGCGGCTAAAACTGGAGAAACCGCACGAATAGGCTGCATATCCAGGACGGATCCCACACGTCCGGATATTGTGAAGGGGGCACTACTACTTGAAGGGCAGAAGCAATTCTCATTGGCTCTATTCATTGTTATTTCTCCTCAAAACCTATGCAACAGCAAAACAAAAGCACAGTGTTAAGAAAAGGCACTTGAATTCTGAAATAGCTAAATTCATCGACATACCAAAAATGCAGACCATGATACAAAATTATAATAACAAATGTTTCCAAATGAGCAACACAAATTTTCACTGTTCTTCAATTTTGCATGACAGACCTAAAAAAATGCAGCAACAAGGCTTAATACCAAGTATGAAATTATAGCCAAATGCCTAAGAGAGTTTGAAATCCACGAATAAAAAAGGCTGATAGTTCTGTTAGTCGAATAAGTTGAGAGCAATCTGCTCCACGATTTTCTCCATTATTTTCTCCCCGATTAGCTCTGCGATTCTGCGTGATTGATGTAGTTAACTTTCAGTTGTTGGTTTCTTGTTTTTATCTCCGAGTTAGCTGAGTTAGACGCTTCGTTATTTACGAAGCATTTCATGCATGTAATTTCCTTTAAATTCACAATTCAATAACGAAATCADAGCGTGGTGTTTTTGCATTCGGTTCCTGGCAATCCGTTTTCTGCTATTGCACATTTGTTCTTCATTCTTTTTCTGTCCTGCAATTCGTTTCTGTTTTGCAGATTTGTTTTTCAAGTTCGAACTGCTGTGCAGGAACCCGCAGACAAAAACCCGAAAAAAATACCATAATTTAAAATACGGCTTTCCATTGTCGAAAGTGAAACATTAGAAGTACCCCCACCCAAATCAAAATTGAGAACATATCACCATCAATATTAGCTTTGTTGTTCTATCCACAGGAAAGGGCAGCAGCGGTGGCCTCGTCTATGATTCTCATAGACGAGCGTCCTTGGTTGCCTGCCTTTGAGAATCATTGAAATAAGTAGGAACAATGATGACAGCATTCGTCACCGCGGTCCTTTGGCAATCTCCATCTTTGTTAAGACCATGAAAGATATCTCCTCCGCTGCAAAATGCTTCTCCTCCCCTTTGTATGCTACAACGATGATGGACTTATCATCAGAACCTGAAATGACCTTAGAAAAGCCATATCTTCATATTGCTCTGAACGGAAGAATCAGAGAACTTCATTTCAATCAACCGGGAGGCGGTGGACTGCAGCGTTTAAAATTTGGAACTCAAACACAGACCATCCCATAGCCTTGCCAAGTCAGCTATCGCTCGATCACTGAACCATCCGCAAACGGCGACGGTGGTGCTAACGGAGACGGTGTCCGGAAGAGGGAGGACGGAAAACGAATAGCCGGAATTCGGGCGGAAGAGGTGCAAATCGTTTGGCTTTTAGCCAACTCCCTCGCGTTCTGCAGAGAACTAACTACGACGGTGTCCATGGCAATGGCAGGCGACGGCGTCCAGTCCTCACCTCTCGAGTTTCGTCCCCTCTTCTAGCGAGACGCGTCATGGCGAGCTCACTGAGTGTCACCTCGTTTATACCACATTGTTAATGTGATAAATACAATCGGTAAATATAAGTGCTGTGTTCGAAAAATAGTAAACCTCTTCGTAGAAAGGAGAGATGGTTGGCATCTCCCATCCAGGGTGGATCTTACCCCAAGTTTTTTGACATGCTGTTAAATCTCTCCACCTCGGACTGGGAGTTGCCGTTATATGTTTTTAACTTTCCCGTCAAGTAATTATCACCGCTAAATCTCCAATTCGGACTGGCCGTTCTACGTTTTTAACTTTCCCGTCCAAAAAATGTTACCGTTTTTCATTTTTCCGGTAATTACCCCTAAATCTCTCCAATTCAGACGGGCCGTTCTACGTTTTTAACTTTCCTGTCCGGTAATTATCAGCGTTTCTAACTTTTCCGATAATTATCATCGGAATTCAGTAATGGAATTGTTAAACTATGGAAATTGAGTGTTTTCTTTTTTAAGATTCGCAATTGTCAAACTACGATTTTTTTATTTTTTTTTTAAGATTTTTTAAAATTCGATAAATAATAAATAACAGCTTTTGTTCTCTTTCTTAACCTTTTTCTATCTTTATTTTTAAAAATCTATTTTTATAAATTATGATAGATCAATAAAAATTTAAATAAACAATATATTTTTTTCTCTTTCAATGTTTTTATTTTTTCTATCTTTACCATGAACCATAAAAATATAATAAATAATCATAAAAATTTAAATAGAAAATATATTATATAAAGTCTTTTCAACATTTTTATAAATGATGAGAAAAATTACTATATAATAAAATGTATATATAATTGAGGAATTAATAAAACAAATATTAAAAATATAATAAATAAACATGAAAACTTAAATAGAAAATATATTATATAAATTATTTTCAACATTTTTATAAATGATGAGAAAAAGAATCGTATAATAAAATTGATATATAATTGAGGAATTAATAAAACAAATGTTCACGTCATTATTTGTTTTTAGGATATATATATATTTTGATTATTGATTGTTTGTTCAGTCAAGAAACTTTATAATTATAAGAAGTTTTATAAGGTGAAATGAAAAATGATCATTTCATTTAAAAAACTAAATCTCGGGGAAGATAATATTAACATTATATTTTTTACTTGGATCTCGATGCATGGTTGTTAGGTGGCTCTTTGAGCAAATGTGATAAGTAGTGGGTTGTTTATGAGGGTACGAGGTGGTTTTAGTGTGTTGAGTGTGAAGGAAGATTACTCTAATGAACTACGACAACGGGACAATAGACACTTCATGGTGCGACAACGGGACAATAGACACTTCATGGTGCGTCTGACGAAAGCTTGGATTTATAATGAGTCCGGGTTAATGGATGCACTTGGTATTATGGTTTTAGGTGGTGGATTGGGCTTTAAGTAGAGCAGAGGGGTTACTCTATCTAGCATTGGGGGAGAGCATAGTGGCTCAACTTTAGTAAGGATATTCAATCTTGGTCCCCTGCTCAGCTGGTGGAGACATTATGTCAGTTCTATCGTGATTCTCTTTAGTTTTTGTTATGTAGTTTGGTGGGTGTAACATACCCACTACCTAAAATCAATTTTTTTTCGTTTAATTCTCGACAATGAGAATCCCCAGATGCTTGCATCAGGGGGAACGCCAACCCTGAGCAATGGGTCTTTCATTCACCTATACAACT
>SNQJ01S0005604.1:152700-170734 GCA_010110895.2 Picea sitchensis
GTCCAAGTAGCCAGGCCTCGGCTTCCTCTCCCTTCTTTATCTCACCGTCGAAGGAGGGAGGTTTGGCCTTCCAGAATTCCTCAAATTTATGACTCTTGGAAGTCTTTTGCTTCTTCCGTTTTCTGCGAGAATAGGAACTGGTCCTGCTGCTAGAAGATCCTTTTGAATCACCAGCTTCCTTCTCAGTTGAGTCATCTGACACTGGTCCTTTACCTCTTGGGTGGACCTTTCTGGATGTGCTTCTCTTAGTATGGCCACTGACACGACCATGATTCTGCATCTCAGGTTCATGCTACATTTGTCGTTGTAGGTTGGATAAGCTCTGCAGTAGAACTGCATTAATTTCGGTTTGCTTTTCTTGTTCTTTCATCATCGTTTCATTATCGGCCTTGCAGCTTTGCAATTCGACCATGAGACTCCTCACAGTCTCAGCTAGGTCTGGAGGGGTTCCTATTGTTCTTCTTTCGTCAGACTCCTCGTCTCTGTTGTGGGAGCCTTCTTCCACCTCTTGGCGAGTCACCATACTCTACATCTGTAGATTCCCACGGTTGATCGTCCGCTTGAGTGAAAAGAAAAACGCTGGCTATTAGTCAGGAGTTAGATACATTTTCATAATTTGCGCATAAATTCATAACTCTTTCACATGCATACACAGTCGGGTTCTCATTTTCCAAGTTTATAATCCTGGACAAGAGAGTTAAGTCAGGGGGGTTACTCCTCATAGGAGTGCTTCGAACGGAGGTTATGCGTGACCTGTGCATGAGCCCAATCAGGCCGAGTGTTGTAACCATGCTCTGATACCACTTTGTAACATACCCACTACCTAAAATCAATTTTTTTTCGTTTAATTCTCGACAATGAGAATCCCCAAATGCTTGCATCAGGGGGAACGCCAACCCTGAGCAACAGGTCTTTCATTCACCTATACAGCTCTCTACACCTAGCCGTGGTCGTCCTCTGATGACAATTTCAAGTTTTCGGGGTTTTGTCCTTTCTAATGTCGAGGGTTCCTATGCTCTCGATTCTCCGATCTTCGACGAGATCTCTTCCGGCCTTAGCCCCTCCGGGATATGGCCTGGTCCACATGACCATGCTCACGAGACCACAGCCTTACCTCCTCATCGGGGTTTTGACACTCGTGATGTCCCAACAATTTGATTCACTGATCCCCAAATGTCGATACGCTCCTCTGCTACCTTATCCTCCCGGGCTAAGTCTTTAGCCCATGTGACCTCTATCTCACAAGACCGCAGCCTTGTCCCCCATCGGGGTTTCAGACTTTCCAATGTCGAAATGCAAACGTCCCCAGGACTCGCGATCCCTCGAATCCCGACGCGCCCTTTACGCGCTAGCTCTCCTAGCTAGGCTCCTAGCTCTCATGACCACGATCCCCATGACCGCAGTCTTATCCCTCGTCGGGGCTACGGGGTTTTCAATGTCAAAACGTATGGTCTTACGGGATTCCTGATCCTTCGACTCCCATGTTCCCTCTATGCTGACAACTAGCTCCCACTCATCGGGGTTCCGAGCGTCGCAATTCCAAAATGCATAAACAAATTGTCATCAGGATTCCCGACATCCCGATGACACAACTGTCGATCAACACCTTCCTGTTGGAACTTTCCCCGACGACGCCAATTGTTGCCACGTGTCCTCTTCTGATGGACGGTCCTGATTTTCTCTGGGATTTCGAGACTCGTGATGTTCCAATTCTCACAGCCTCAAGAACTCTGGTTTCCCGATGCCGAATGTCCCGACTCTCTACGGATTTCGGACACCTGTCTCCCTAAACGGACGGTTCAGATTTTTCCGGGGTTTTTACTTCGGACTTCCCCGATCTCCTGTCCTCGGAATGTCGATATCCTGACTCCCGATAGCAAACCTCGATCTCCGTCATGTGTGTCCTCGACGGGAGGCTCAGATCTTGCTGGCGTTTCGAGACTTGAAGTGTCTCGATTTTCTTGTCCTTGAGAATCCCGATATGTCGATGGCTGGACTCCCGATGGTAGCCCTCGGACATCTCTGGTCCGATCCAACGGCTGATGGGTAATTGGACCAAGATCTAACGGTCTAGGTCCGTCCTTCCTGTGCATACTCCAGAGACTAAGCTCCGAGTATCTTAACCCGATCCAACGGCCGACGGGATTTCTGATGGAATCCAATGGCTCAGATTGTCCCACCTTGTGCATTCTTCCACTACTTCGTGGATGTGGAAAGATCAACGGTCCAAATGTTCTCCTGGGTCTGGGGATCTACGATCCTGATTTCCTCGTTGTTCCCGAAGATAGAGGGAAAAAAGGGGCAAGGTATGTAACGCCCTCGTTACTTCCATCGATCTAACGGTCGTGAATGGCTATGGKTCATCCAACGAGATCTCATTCGTCGATTTGTTACATATCCCTACACTGCTACCTCGGAACCTTAAGAGGGTCATTCCTCCTCGTACAGGGTTAATAAGACTTGTGCGTTCAAGTCCTTTTTCTGGGTTTTTGGTGAACCTTTCTAAGGAGGGAATCTCTGTGAAGAGATCTATACTGGGGCATTTCCGGAGGCAGATAAGGGTAAACAACTTCCCGAGGATGGGATGGAAGCCTAACTTAGTTCGAATCATGCCTAATTAAATTCATTTATCAACATAAGCCATGTGTGGTCTTTCTGTTATAAGCATATATCTAACATTACTTATCAAAACACTGCACATACATTCTTATACTATAATTGTTCACCATTTCACAGTTTATGAGCATATATGTCAGCATATGAATTTCAAGATGCAATAGGAGCGAAACAATTATCAGAAATAACTTCAGAAGTGGGTGCGACTACTGAGAGGGGTGCTCATTTCCACCCAACCGTAGGCTCAACGACTCCCAACGGATTTACCACTAGCCACCCCCGAGCTGAGACCACGATGCTCTGAGACTGCATCTCTCTGTCTGCCAGTGACCAGGAGCGAAGTTTGCAATCCTCCCTCTCTGCTATCACTCACTCTGCGTAAATGCCAGATTTCCCCTCACGCCCCCCTCCTCCCAATCGCTTCTGTCATACGCCTTATCCGCTCGTGAGGTTGCGTGTGGCGCTATTACCCTCGCGCTGGTCAGTCATGATGGCTCTACTGATAGGCGGTTCACCTCCCCATCCCTCATCAAGCCATCAACCTACTAGCCTGCAAGGCATTAAATTTAGGGCCAGCGAGCCACTTTTGGTTCTCCGGGCCAGTGGAGTCCAAATACGGTATTTAATTCTCGGTGGAAGTTGACACCCCCTTTCCAAGTACCTTCCACCGCCATCGTGGTCTCTTTTTCTACACATCCCCTCTCAGCGGTCCTGCAATAATTCAAAATGTCATTCACATTCATTGACCTTTTACTCAAGGTCCATTTACATCACATATTCATATTTGTGAGTTCGCCATAGTTCTTGGCCAGTCCAGTTATATTTACAAGTTGGGGGAAATAGGGTGTTACAGTGGGGTTCTCAAATGGCCTTGGCTCTAGTTTTTACTCTGAGTTTGTGGTATGGGGGAGGGACCCTCTACTTTCCTACTCCTAGCTTTTGGTTCCTCTGTTGTATGGGGTTTCGAGTGGACTCATGGGGAAAATTTTCATGTCATTTTTTCTTGGGTCTATTATCTAGTTGGTGGTTCGGGGTCCTCTGGGTTCTCTCAGGATTTCAACTCTCAAACAAGCAGGTCGAGCCACCGGTTCTTTTCCATTCTTTCTTCTATTTTGGCTACGCCCTCTAGTTGTGAGGATGACCCCAATTGTTTCTCCAAGTCTGTGTGCGCCCCTTCCTCTCCTCCTGTGGTCCCTTGCCTATCATGGTTGACTAATTTTGCGTAGAAGCTCCTGAGTCTAGTGTGATGGGTTTGAGAAGAGGGAAGAGGGATGCTTCTTCACCTCCTAGTCGCAAGACTCATGTCCCTCCCATAACCAACATTGAAAAAGTTTCAAAGGAGGCAACACCAATCTTCTAGACAAAGTGTCATGTTGTGGTTAAAGAGAAGGAGGAAGCTATGGAGGACACTATCCTCAAAAAGAGCAAACAAGTTGCTAAGGAGCAAATTGAGTAAGATTATCAAGGTTGGTTCTCATACTCTAGGTTTTCAAGAACTAGAGGCGTTAAATCATTCTGAGCCACTGAGTTATACTGGCTTACTAAATCCCTTATAGGTCAAGTGGTTGATGAACAAGGAGATCAACACCGGGAAATTTTAGCCAAGATGATGGTGCTTAACGATAAATTTAAGGTAATTTTCACGATTGTATTCGATGTATGAATTATAGTATCATAATTGAAGAAGATGCAGACTTGGATGGGAGTAAGACAACCCAAGAAATTTAGGCATCTAGCCCTCCAAACTCTCCAAGCCCAACTTCATAAGTCCTATGTTGTTTCTCATGTCATCATGATATGCCATTTTTCTCTATAGTCATGTTTTGTAGTGTTTATATGCAGTTAGCCTTGTTGTTCTCTTAGTTTTTCTTTACTCCATATGAATTTCTAGACCTCTATAGGTAAACTAGACACAATTGTAGTGACTTGCATATACTTTGGATGATATTCTTGAACTCTCTATGACTTAGTTTCCTTTTTGATAGAGCATAAAGGATTGGGTATAACATTTTTGTTATACCATGATAATATAAAAGTAGCTAGCTTAAAAATAAAAATAAAAACATTATATTTTTCACAAATCTAAGTATTCATAAAACTTAAAATTTTTATTTAATAATTTAATTTAAAATAAATAAATATTTAACAAAATAAATTATTTTAATAAAATAAATATACAAACTAGAAAAATGATTTAAGATATATTTATCTTGAATGGTGGTCATGTTATCTATATACTTTGTTTAAATACTTTTTTCTTTTGAAATTAAAAAGGGTGTTTGGATCCATTAACTTTGCATTGCGTTTTTTTTTTCTACTTTAATGTCGATATATTACTTAGTTTTTTTCTACTGTAATGTTGGTATATCACTTAATTATTCACGGGAGTCGCTCCCAATATTTTTATTTTTAAGTTTATAAGAAGACCAAAAATACCCTAAACAAAGTAAGAATGTGGGAATTCATCATTATCCTTGGTATATCACTCAGTTTTTTTCTACTTTAATGTTGGTATATCACTTAATTATTCATGAGAGTCGCTCCCAATTTTTTTATTTTTAAGTTTATAAGAAGACTAAAGATACCCTAAACAAAGTAAGAAATGGGAATTCATCATTATCCTCAGTATATCACTTATTTTTTTTCTACTTTAATGTTGGTATATCACTTAATTATTCATAGGAGTCTCTCCCAATCTTTTTATTTTTAAGTTTATAAGAAGATCAAAGATACCCTAAACAAAGTAAGAGTATGGGAATTCATCATTATCCTCGGTATATCACTTAGTTTTTTTCTACTTTCATGTTGGTATATCACTTAATTATTCATGGGAGTCGCTCCCAATATTTTTATTTTTAAGTTTATAAGAAGATCAAAGATACCCTAAACAAAGTAAGAATACGGGAATTCATCATTATATTCGGTATATCACTTAGTTTTTTTCTATTTTGATGTTGGTATATAACTTAATTATTCATGGGAGTCGCTCCCAATATTTTTATTTTTAAGTCTATAAGAAGACCAAAAATACCCTAAACAAAGTAAGATTCATGGGAGTCGCTCCCAATATTTTTATTTTTATAAGAAGACCAAAAATACCCTAAACAAAGTAAGATTCATGGGAGTCGCTCCCAATATTTTTATTTTTAAGTCTATAAGAAGACCAAAAATACCCTAAACAAAGTAAGAATATGAGAATTCATCATTATCCTCGGATGCCTAGTTTCATTGAGTTAATTATACATGGCAAAATGAAAAGGGAAACATTCACAAAGGAGAGAGTAAACACTTAAGCATCCAGAGAAGAAACTAAAATAATTTATAGGAAAACTAATACATGCCAATGTGAAATCGGCTTTGTGTGACTTTAGGGAGTTGGCTTCTAGAAAGTGCATGATATAAGTGATTACTCTAGTTAAGGATAAATGTAGTTACTTTAGTGGAAAACATGGAAAATGTGCTATTGTTGGAAGAGAATATAATTAATATGTAATATTATGAATTAAAAATTAGAAAAAGGGTTAAATAATTGGTTAAGTATGAAAAATTGAAGGTGAATATGAAGAAGAATAACATGCAAATATACAATTTTGAGAATTGAATGATATAATCTAGAGTATAATTGACTTATACATAGGAGTTACAGCTTAGAGTTTTAAAATGAGAATGTGATACCTTTGTTTTGATACTCAGAGTGCATTGGATCAATTTATGTATAATTGTAAATGGGAGTTTATAATCATGGGAATTAAGCCATGTGAGCTTTAATAAATGACCCAATTTGCATATGTTGTAAATATGTTATTGTGGATTCCTAGTGTAGAGCTCAAGTCCAAGGCCCAACTAGTGAGTGGATAAGCAAGTTTATAGATGATGTAAATATACTTAGATAGAATATGTAGTAGGATTGACATGGTGAACTCAAGATACATAAATATCGATGTTGGAATATAATATATAATGGTCCCACATGGTTGTGGAGTTCACAAGAGAGACTATGATTCCACTAGAGGGGAAGAGAAAAGGGGGGTGTATGGGAAAGTAAATCCTCTATTTCCAAATTTCAACACTATATCTCATCTATTTTCTACCATGTGCCTTAAATGGAGCCATCCTCCTAATTTGACTTATAAAAACCTATCACTAAAAGCATATTAGTGTTTAGTGGACAAGTCTTCTCACATAGTTATGGAAGGATGGGATGAGTACAATCGCCATCGAAAAATGTAAGAGTTCTACATTCCTCTTATCAAAAGTAATGTTAGCCATCATTCCCCTCAATTCTCTCATTGTCATTCACTTATTCACTCTAGCATCCATTCCATCATTCTCATGTTCATGCTTTAGACTCCTCAAGTTGTGTTCTCCATTGCTAGCCATTAAAAAATATGGAAATGGACCAAATCAATGTTATGAAGAGGGAAATTACAAAACTTGGATGGGAGATGGATCATTATAGGTGAGCATGGAGGCTTGAAAAGTTAGAAATCCTTCACCCCCTATGTATTTGTTGTTCTTTGGATGCTTGAGAGGCAAGTATTATTATTGTAGGAAATTCCTAGAAAACTTACAACTGATTGGGCTCTTTTTTCCAACACTGGAGAGAATGGGAGGGAAGAATATCCCAGTGGTACTATTGAGCAGAAAAATGGAAGATCTTCTTTGTGTTGTGTGGGGAAATGGAAGAGAGTGCCGTGGTTATTTTATGACTATATGAGATTTCTGGAGTACGTTGTAGTGAGCAAATTAGTTGAGCATGAAAGTAAATCGGTTGGGTTGAGAGAGAGAGATTGGTTCCTTTTCCCTGGAGGTCTTATAGCCTAGCTTGGGGGTGGTATTTTCACTTGATACCTATAGTTGGGTGTAAAATTACTCATACACAACCAATTTCTTGGACCAACTTTTCTTAAAAGATAAATTATTTTTCATTGTTTATAAATATGAAAATTAATGTTATTCTTTGTTATCAAAATCTATGTATTTGCATGCTATGTGTGATTATGATTATGATTATATATTTGCATGTCATGGGAATTTGGCTTCCATGAATTTCTATTAATCCATGCTTGTTTATTTTTGTTGCATTTTAATTATAGCACCTACACATGAATTTATTAATTTAATATCCTCTTTGGGTGATCCAGATTGTGTGGAGAACAAAATGAAACATACATGGGAATATAGTAGAGAGCACAACAATACAGTGAAAACCCAACTTCTATTAATGAATAAAATAGTGGAATATTGTAGAACAAAAACTGGCTAGAATGGTGGTAGCTTATCTCTGAAGATAGAGAGATGTCGGCTACACTCATTCGCAAAACGATAATACAAGAGGCCGAAAGAATGACCTTTTAACATTAATAAAGAACCCTAATGGTCCAAAACCCTAATCCTAGGAGGCGAAGTGTCAAAAGGTATTTTTGGGTGTTAGTTTCTACATCAATTTTCCAGGAGCATAAATTTCACATACACTCTTTGTTTGGCGTGCATAGTAGCTCATAGGAAAGCTCTGACTGGGGACTACAATCTTGACCATGTTTGGTGGAGGGAAAACCTAACATGTAATCCATGGATACTGACTCCCAGGTTTTGTCTAGGATAGGGAGATGAGTGTACAACCCTTGATTCTTAATGGATGGTTTAGTGATTGCACACGAAGTGGATGACCTGATATATTGGCTGACATCCTATTGAATCTTTGGCTAGTATAAATAATTTCGAGGTACTGCTACTGTCTTTTTACACATTGAAATGCCTTGCCACCCAATTGCAATGTGCCTCCCAAATTAGCTTTGCATGCTCGCTTGAAGGGACACAAAGATGGCCTAGATGGCACAAGAGTGCATCCTAGAGGTGGAATTCCATGACTTGTTTTCCTACACTCAATGTCAAACAAGTAGCAATGAATTCAGAGTCACTAATGTATAATTGTATCGACCCAGAATTCGCATGCCCGTAGGAGTTAGGAATTGTGGTTAGTGCCACAAATGGGGGTCGATTGAGGTAGTTTTTCATCATGGTTGACACTACCCTTCTTTTACTTAATGTTTAAGTAATGTTTGTAGGTATATGGACCACTTTCAATGGTGGTCATTATGCAACTTTCCTTGTGTCTGCATGAATTACACAGGCTTCTGATAAGTGTGGATGATCGTCTCCTTTCCCATAATATAACGCTTCCATTGTTGGCATGCCTACACAATGGAGTACATCTCCTTGTCACGGATGGGTGTTGACAATTCTGAATGGCTTGTCAATAAAGTAAGGGAAGATACCTGATGGCAAGCCCCAATTAGGCTCACTCTTGTTTGGGATGGTAAATTTCGACCAATATAAGGGCCTAGTTGCCACTTCTATATTTTCAATTATGAATCTGAGAACATAATGTTCTTAGATGAATTCTAAGAAAAACTTGAAACAAGCTATCTATAATGAATTCAAACTATTCTATTATAATCCTATTCTACTCTAATCTATCATGATTAGGAGCGAACTAACCAAATAGATACGACAAAAGATGTTATTATTAATTGCAGAAATAGTCCATGTCAATTAACAATAGATTGAAACAATAAAGCCAGAGATTTAATAACAAGTAGTTGTAGATCAAATATGTAACACTACCACTGCATCCATTAGAAATCATAATAGATTAAATATTTCAAATATTTCACAAAGAAATAGTTCATATGACAAATATTCCAGAAGTTTAAATGACAAACACATATGTAGAATAGTCCCAAATGTATTTGATAACAATCATGATATCAAAATTCCTTCTTCTCTTCATTCATTTGGAGATAATAGTATCATCTAACATGCACAGTGGGAAAAATTCCCTCCTTTCTTAGCACGAGACATATTTTATAGAATACAAGAAACTTTTTGTGTCTAATAACTGTTCATTTCCTATTTCTGACTTTTCATAATACAACTTCTTGTCTCATAATGAATTACAATTCTGTTGAGATTATGCACAAAAATGAAATACGATATTGAAATATAGTAGATTTCTTAGAAACTGATTACTCGACATAAGTTACCCACATCTCATAATTTTGGAGGACCTCCTCCAATATGTTCAACAATTTTTTCTCCAATTGCAGCTCTCCATCACACAACTTCATGATTGTTTCCTTCCTTGTTTATTTTGTAATCCTCAAGTACATAGGTATTGGTTGAAGTAGTTAATCTAATTGGGTTAACCAGGTATCTATTTGGAATTTCTTTGTTCACATCCTTGATCTGACTTATCTCATACTTGCTTGTATCTATGTCTTTTATTACACTTTTCATCTTTAGCTCACTTGGGTATGCCTTATCTAATCATGTCATGGTCTCCATCCAAAGATCTTCCAATATCTCATCTTAAGAATTCCTAATAATATTTTATTCTTCATCTTTTGTTTGGCATTGTACCTAGGTAGAGTTTCATGTGTTTGAGTATGTATCTCCTGCCAGTCCACTACCTTGTCAAATGCATACTAAGCCTTTTTATAATGACTCTTTTGTTTAACTATTTCTCCTGTAATGTAACCAAATCGTCATGATGCCTTTGCACATCACCCAATGTATGAAAAAACTGCAACTGTATTTTTTTTAGGTCTTCATTGACCTCCATGTCTTCTTCTTGTATAACCTTCATATAAATTGCCTCTTGACTTATTTCTTTCATGGTAATTTCCATTTTTTGCAATTGTTCTTCCATCTCTAGAATTTCTTGTTTCTTCCTTTTTGAAATGATGACTTGTTCCTGGTACTCTTCTTTAAGCCTTGTTATTTCTTGTTCATGCATGTTCTCCACATTATCAATTTCAATGTTGTACAAGCATTATTTCTCCTTTATTTGTTGCATAAATACCATTTCCATTTGATCCTTTTGTTTCTTTAGTTGTTCTTCCAATAGGGATATGTTAACTTTGCAATTGTCTAGGGAAACACCTAACTCGCCAATTCTAATGGAATTATCTCCTGCAAAGGCATGACGGGATGAGGTTTGTTGGACATGAAGTTGTGGGATACAAGTCTGGGCAAAATGATAACTACAAAAGAAGTGCACAAAAGAGGTGCACAAAGGAGAAGAAGAAAGATGAGGAAGTGTGCAGTTGAGGTGCATCCAGAAGGACAGTGCACAGTAAGAAGAATAAAATAGGGAATAAAGAAAAGAGAATAATAAAGAAGAATAAAGTGGGCAAAAAGGAAGGATGACATCTCGAAGTTCTAAATATGGACAAATGTACAAAAGCGAGAGGAAAAGAAGTCGAAGTACAAAAACAACATGTATATGGAAAAGAAAACAAAAGCAGTCGAACAACCAGTTAATTGGAGCAGTCATGCCTGGTGATAGGGTTTGGGGGGAACCAAATAATTTTTTAAGCTCTATATTGTATGTATAAATATGTAATGGGTTGGGAGAATAGGGGTTCTCTAGTTGTTATTCTTTTGGTTCCTCCATGTGTTTATTCTCGGTTGGTGTTGTGGAGTCTGTTCCAAACTATCGAGAACGCATGTTAGTAAGAAGGTTGATAGGATAGGTTGGGAAGGGAGAGAATCAATGTCTGAATGTAAGGGATGATGTAGAGAGAGAGAGGCTTGCACTGCAAAGTGACTAGGCTAAGTGGAAGAGAAAGATAAACATGATATATCTTTGTAAGCGCAGTGCACAAGACTGAAACCATTACTAAATGCCTAATAAGAAGTGAGTTTTTGTGGACGTATCCCAGAGTTGGGTGAACCACGTTAAATCTTGTGTTACATGTCTTTTATCTGATTTATTATGAATTATGTCTAGATGCATAGTATATTAGATTTGTCTTATGTTTAATCATGGCACAATAACCATGACTATTATAGCAATGAGTTTATGTGGTAATCTAAAATATAATAGTATGAATATGAATCACTAAGTATTTAATACATAACAAGGGAAGAACTGCGCACACATAACTAATAAGGAAGAATGAACAAAATGGTCACCTCCCATTCCCTCACTACTTAAGAAACTTGGTTCTTGTAGTCCCAATAGATACATGGGGTGAGACTTCATCTACACAAGCCGGTGATGATGAAAGGGATGGTGTCTGGTAGGTTTTTTTGGTCATAAATGACTCGAACCTAGGGTCTTACAAACTGCGTGCAACGCCAACAAATGGTTATGTTGTCAGGACCCAGAATTTGCGATTAAGGGAATGTTTTGGAAACTGACTAAGAAAGAGATCTAAGAATGGTTTGAAAGAAAGGAACAAGAGTTTGCTCGACAAGAGAACATAAATCCTCGGATGAGTGACAAGCAATGGATGAAAAGGTATGTGTGCACATAACTACATCAAATTTTCTTTGGCGAATTTCCAATTATTCTGATTGAGTGAATAGAAACATCAGTGGAGAATATTGGAAGGTACAAAACTACAATACCATGGAATTGGACTCCTGAGTTGGTAAGAAAATTGAATTATATAAGTAACCCAACTACTCATGCAATTTATTTTTGGTTGGATAACATACTAAGAGGATATATTACAGATTTTGCAGTAGATTGCACCCAATCATACAGTGTTGCAGAAAGAGACTTTTTCAAAGGTCCACGCGGGAGGTTCATGAAATCATTGGGTACGTGGATAAAAATGTTATTGTGTGACAAGTGTGTGATGATGGTGTAATCCAATTGCTAAAGGGACTCGTGCACATTGGGGAACCAGGGGATGATAAGAGGATAGTCTGAGAATAAGAGAGAATGAAGGAAGCGATGAAAAAGGAAGGGAGGGACTAAGGATGCAAGAAGAGTGTATACCAGAGGAACAATATGAGTTTGGATTATTTCATGGAGAGAGGAGATACAAGAGGAAAAAGTATGGGGCTAAGAAAGGAGAGCCACACAGTGAACCAGAGGGTATAAAACCTTGTGTAATCGTCAAAATCATGGAAATACCATATATAGAAGGAGAAGAAAAGGAGTTTTAGTCCATTCTAGTAATCAAATAATCGTTAAGTACTACTCAGATAGGGTCCTGTGTCGAATCCACAACCCCATGTGCATCACCACAGTCAAAGATAACAATTGAATACTTGTCAAAAGAAATTGTAGTTAGCCAGGGATGATAGAGTAGTGGGAGTAGTGGACAGAGTCAAAGTTAGATTCAAAGTCAACCAGCATCATCAAGCAGAGGGAATACACAGAGCAACATGGAAGGGGTAGACAACACCCTTAGACTTCCTGAGTTCCAGGGAGTTGGGTCAGAGGACCAATAACAACATTTGTTTTTTTGCGAGACAATTTGGGCCACAAAGAATGTCCAAGACAAGGTTGTGAAGATTGCGCAATTGGAAACAACTTTTAGAGGTCGTGCGCTGGTCTGGTACATGAAGTTGTAGAGTACCAAACCTACAGGGAAGGCCAAAACTTTGGCAGAAATAAGGAAAGCATTGCTGAAAGAGTTCAAGAAGTCAAATTTAGAGTCACAGTACATCACAAAACTGAAGGAGATTAAACAGGTGCAAACAAAGTCGACATGGGACTTCGATCAAAGGTTCAAGGATCTGCTGGTTAGAATGAATTTCCAAATTCTTGATAAAAAAATCAAGAATGTTTTATTGTAGGGCTTCTACCACACATCCACGGGTCGTTGATTCAACAGAATGTTGCATCGCAACCCAAGGCACTGGAAATTGCAATGAAATTGGAATCATCTCTTGTAGGAGGTAATGGAGGGATGGCGCAAGTTCAAACGCAGTTGGATGCATTTACGATTCAACTGGAAGAACTGACAAAGGGAGAGGAGAAACCCAAGCAAGTATGGTGTACCAAATGTAGGAATAAAGGCCATCACAAGGACGAATTCCCAACATTCGTGCAATATTTGGCGACAAGAGCATTGAATCCATTACCGGGAGGAGGATATTGTGAGATATGTAAGAAATGGGGCCATCAACCAACTAAGTGTCCAATACTATAGAAGTATAAGATTACCACAAGTGTAATACCCCTGTTTTCCCCAGATTGTAAATATTATTACTATAGTGAACAAGACTATGGACCGACCTGTCATGTGAATGTTGAAAAAGACAATTAACCTTGCCACATAAGTTAATGTCTATATTTTCTTATTTAATAAAAAGGAAATTGTGGCATGAATGTTGAAAGTGGGTTGATAATGTAGATCATGATGCATGAGAGGGAATGAAAGGGGGAACTAGTAATGGTTGAGATGACCCCTGCTAGGTCGGTACTCTACTAGATATAAATTGCTCAGACCTAGAACAATCTTCTAGCCCAGAAAATTTAATTTCCAGTTAGGATGGTAGTTGGGAAGTCTTCCTCAAGAGTCAATGAGGAGATGGGAATAATACCCATATGGAAACTTCCTAATCTGACCCACGAGATCTTGTTGTGGAGGGAAAGAAAAGAAAAGAAAAATTGGGGGAAGAGGGCAAAAGAAGAGGAAGGGACACACGAATGGGTCTAAGGACCATTCATAAAAGACGAAGAAGAGCATGCAAGGCTCTATGTTTCTAAAGAGAACTAAGAAATATATGTTTTTCTGGCTATAGGAGCACTTGGATAGTGTTTTTCTAATCAAGTTGATAAACGAAGGTGCAGTGATTGAGTGAGCAATCACCGCGGGCTCCCTTGCTTGGTGGATAGGAAACTGATATGTCAGAGCCCTGTGGGAAAAGGAGAGTAACCTTTGTCCCTTGTTGTGGCTAAGGAAAAAGGAAAACTTCATCTATCTCATAGAATCATGGTCTAGCTAGTGGGTGGCTAGTTGAGGAATACTCAAAGATCAAATTGTTCCTATGGTTGGGTGGAAAAGAGCACCCCTTTCAGTAGTTGTCAACTAATTTCCAAGTTTCAGATAAGTGTGATTCTGATTTTATATTGTATTGAATGGTTTTGTTATAAGATGAGTTTCTTGAGATAGATGCTAGCATAATATTTTATCTTATTAAATGGTAAAAATGGTAACTTGGATGGCCTTGTGGCTTGGGAAATTTGAAGTAGAATTTGAATATCACATTTTGTTAATGGTTTTTTGTTTAATATTGTTTAGTAAAGGAGGATTGTTAGTAATGGATTTTAAAAATAATTTGGAGAAAACTACGAGTGATCCACTATCTAAATCTATATATGTGCTAATCGTCCAAAAGACTGTCCAAGGATAAAATCTGTAAATACATAGTCAAGACAGAATCTATGGGACTACTCATGTTCTGCCAATCCTTTTGGGTCTTGGATATTATTGTAATAGAGCTCTGCTCTATTGGAGGTTTCCCCCTCAAAGAGGTAAGTGAACATTGTTATCTTTAATAAAGGTTCTCTTTCTAGTGTTATTCTGGTATTGTTCTAGATATAGTCTTGTGGTTATATTATTGCTTACTAAATATTTTTGTTCTGCATATTTTTATTCATCTGATATATTTTAAGTGGTATTAGATCTCTTTCATGGGCCAGACTTGTGGGGCAATTTTTTTTTTCAGGGTAGATACATATTATGACATATTTAAGATATAGAGATATATCGTTACGTGCATAAACCCATGGTCGGGGAGTCATACATGTAAGAAATACAAGTGGTTTTTAAGCGCACATCTGTTGGCCACCCTTGTGACCCCTATTGGTACCCCTTCAAGTGGTAGTGCATAATAAATCACATGTATACAGATCAACCTAGGCATCCTGAAGCCCTGCATAGATAAACCAATTGGTTTCCTAACTGCTATAGTGTCACCAAGAATATCACCCGGGAAGATACTCTCTAGTACCTGGGTAGTCATGGAGTATGACTAAGGGTACAATCTATCCTCCTTAGTTGGTTCCCCGAGATATTCAACCGAGTACTGTTGTTGGACCTCACACGTATATCAGAGAGTTATAGCATAGGAAAAACCCTTGTCTGTATAACCCTTGAATACCCTAACCCTTGGGATGGAAAAATAAACAGAACATACAAGATCTATTGTTGTGCAATTGTGTCTCCTGCATTCTAGTTGTGAAATTCCTACACATTTCTTCCTATTAAGCATTTGGGCTCATGTGAGCATGCATCATCCAACTACCTGGTTGCAAGCATGTCAATTAGAAAAGGAATCAGAGACCATACTTCATGCCCCACCCATGAAGGCTCCAGTTCTCACCCTTCCTCGCCATGGGGCTCACCCAGCTTCGATACAAACATTGAAGGTCCAAAAGGTATCTCCAGCTGAAATGGTGAAGCATCGCAACCAAGGAATTCGCTATTATTGTGATGAAAAATATTCACCAGGGCATAAATGTAGAGAAAAAAAGTTCTTCCAGATTGATGCATCTGCTTCATCTCCTTATGAAGACATCCCATCCGATAAAGCTCTTGACCCAGACGAGTCTCCACCCAGTGATCACGCTAAAGCTCTAGTAGTAACCCTTGTGGAGCCAGAGGAACCCGTCATATCGCTTCATGCACTCTCAGGTATTTTGGCCTTGCAGACCTTGAAGATAAAAGGATACATCAAACATTGGTCGATGGTGGTTTTGATTGAGAGTGGTAGCACCCATAATTTTATTCATCGCAGGCTTGTTGATGAGATCCATTGTTTTGTCTGTATTGTTTCTAATTTTCAAATCCTCATCGCTAATGGTGGTACTATGAAGTGCGAGGGTCGTTGTGAGAATTTCAAACTACAAATGGGTGATTATACTCTGAAAACACACATGTTCTCTATTGCCATGGGTGGTTGTGATATTGTATTAAGAGTGGAATGGCTTCGCACTCTGGGGCTTATCACAATGGATTATCAAGAATTATATATGAGCTTCACCCAAGACTCTCACCCCTATACCCTCCGAGGTCTCCAATTGGGCTCTCCTGAAATCATCATCTCTCACAGGATGGAAAAATCGTTGAAGAAAGGCCACGATGGTGTGATTTCTCAATTTAATTCCATCCAGGTCACTAAACCGACCTCTTAGGTAGTTCCTCCCAGCCTGCAACTCATATTGGACAAGTACCCCAAGGTCTTTGAGATTCCCACAACCTTACCTCCCTCCAGGGGTAGCATGATCATAACATCCCTCTCCTTCTAGGCATTCAACCCCCCAATGTACGCCCCTACCGATATTGATTTTCTCATAAAAATGAAATAGAAAAGATGGTACAGGAATTACTGTAGGCAAGGGTAATTCTTCACAGTACCAGCCCATATTCTTCCCTAGTGGTAATGGTCTTAAATAAAGAAGGTACTTGGCGCATGTGCCCTGATTTTCGTGCCTTGAATAAATTGACCATCAAAGATAAGTTTCACATTCCTGTCGTTGATGATCTGTTAGGTGAACTCTAACGTGCCTCTGTATTCACCAAATTATACCTTCGCTCCGGCTATGACCAGATCCAAATGAAAGAGGAAGATATTCCGAAGACTTCTTTCAGAACTTATGAAGGACATTATGATTTCTTGTTCATGCCTTTCGGCCTTTGCAATGCGCCATACACCTTCCAAAGTCTCATGAATAAATTATTGAAACCTTACCTTCAGAATTTTGTCTTGGTTTTCATTGATGACATCCTCATTTGTAGCCGCATTTGGGATAGCTACCTTCTTCACGTGGACAAATTCCTTCACTTGCTGCAGGAAAACCAATTGTTGGTCAAAAATACCAAATTGGCTATGATACATGGCTGGTCAAAGTTAAATTTTACCATTCTTTAAAGATAATACTTGTAAACAATTGTGACAAGAACTTGATGCAAAATCTATCATTGTTTAGCATTATAGCTAGGCACTAATTTCAGAAAATTGTTGATTAAGGTTGGTTGTCATTGATGTCAACCCTTGAAGAAAGACTCGTAGCACAAAGGTTTGGGTAATGGACCCAATAGTGTTTCATGTAAATATGACTCATTATTGTTTTTTCATGGTTTATAAGAAGTAAATATGGATGAACTCCAAAGTGGTCCCCTTATGGTGAAAGCCCTCACGGGAAGACGCTTTGTGGAGTAAGAGAACCCATACTTAATTGTGGAATAATGAGATGAAGGAAAGTGAATTTGTCAGGGAAAATATCCTAGATGGATAGTTCTTGTCATGTCAGTTTTGGTGGTATGTGGAATGTCACATAATTCCTCACGGTTAGAGAGTTATGGCCATGAGAAGTTGGAGACCTCGGGTTTGGGTAATGGACCCAAGTTTGTTTGATGGGTAACGGTATGAGTTATGATATATTTTCAGATAATACTATTCTATATGAATAGTACATGTCATGTCATTTTTAGTGGTATGTAGAACGTCACATAACTCCTCACGGTTTGAGAGTTATGTCCTTATGAAGTTGGAGGACCCTCATATGTCATCTAGAAGCCCCAAAAGGTCAAAGTAATCAAAGTGGTTTAAGAGATTTTAAAAGGTAAATAATAAAGTGAAGTGATGAGTGTATTATAATTCAAAG
>SNQJ01S0005605.1:2247-23789 GCA_010110895.2 Picea sitchensis
CAAGAGAGACTATCAATGAAGAGGGAGGATTGGAGCCGCTGTTAGAAGCTGCCCAAGCAGAAAAAGGAAATGAGCATTCCGAGGAATGGCTCAAATTGTTCAGCCAGGAAGCTGAGAAGACTACAACATTGGAGTTTGCAGTAGGAGAAAAATAAGAGGAAGCAGACAGCATAGATTTTTCTTAGTTTTATCAAGAGATTGAAGCCATGGAGAGAAGGGTGAAGGTGCAGGGCATAAACATCCAACAGATCAGGTTGGAATAAGATGAAGGTGAATTCCAGTCTGAGGAGCAGCTGGAGAGAGATGGGGATACACTAGTAGGAGAAATGGTAGAAGCAGAACTGCCACAGGGAGAAGCTGAGAAACAACTCAGTGATAGAACTGCAGGAGAGGAATCTGCAGTAGGATGGAAAATCAAGGCCACAGAGGATGGAGAGAATGAAATGGGAGATTGTGATGATTTGCCCATTTGTAGAGAGGAATTTCAGCAAAGGAGGTTGCATGAACAGATCCAGCCATTGCAGTAGTTGGACGCGGTGATCGATGAGATTAGAAGGCTGATGTTGGAATCAACAGAGACTACCAGCAAAGGGAAGCTGAGTAGAAGGGAGATAGCAGTAGCAACATAGCAGTGGAAGCAACAACAACAACAGAACAGAGGAGTAGATGAACAGCTCCAAAGAGTTGTTTGGGATCCAGGAGGATTTCAATAGCTAGGGTGGAGAGATCATGAGTAGGAGCTCATGAATATTCACAGTAGAGGAGCATGTTGCAGGAGCATCGCTCCCAATCCATCCATGCACTATCCTACCAGCCCACTCAATTCATTCAAGGTGCACATTCAAGGAAGAGAGGCAACAACCCTCTCATATTTTGAATTTGAATTAAGGGAATTTAATATCGTAAGGTTGTTAGAGACAAAACATCATGCCTATATGCAGGATTTAGATGTACATAGCCTTTAATGGTTGTAAGGCTGAGATCTAGATCCGATATGGACTAGACAACTATTTATTGTAATTTCAATGTAATTGGATAAAGTAGGTGAGATGGAGGGAAGAGCTCAAAGAGCCCCCTCATGTAAAAGATCTGGGATCTCATTTTTGAAGAGAGTTAGAAAATAGAGAGAGGGAGAGGAGAGTCGAGACTCTATCAAAGTATAATCTTAGGAACACATTGTAAAAAGAGGCATTTCATATTGATAAAAACAATAGTTTTTCCTGCATGTTATTTTGTGGTTGCATGACTGTCTTAATGTGTGTTCATTATATGTCGTAGATGTATGTTAGTATGGATTTGCAGGGACAGATAGGTGCTTTTATCTATTGGGTTCTTTGATCTCATATTGGGGTCTTTTTGGCTTCATGCATGAGTGCATGACAGAATGCTACAGGTTCTATAAGCTAGTGAAAGGAGTGCACTTCCAATTCTATGGAATCTGGACAAAGAAGTGCTCGGATGGTACACCAACTAAAGTCTTAAACTCAGGGAAATATATCAAGGTTGTTGAACAACTTAGAGATAGGACTGTGCAGAGGAAAGGCACAAAAGAAGACAGAATCTCTAAGGAGTTATGTAGAAGCTCTGCGAGGAGGGCATTGAGAAAATACACGGGTTGTATTGAGGAGAAGAACTCTGATTCAAGTTTAGAAGGAGATAGAATCACTAAGAATTATATAGAGCTCTTCCAGGATGACATTGGGCATAGGCACGCAACGCAGAGGATAACTCCACTGTGGGTTCAAGGAGAAATCAAAATAACTGAGTATTCTGGAAAATCTGCTAGGAGGGCATTGAGTAAGTGCTAGAGTGCACAACAGAACTCTGGTTTGAGTTGATTAAGGGAAATAAAATCACTGAGGGATTCTACAGGAGCTCTGGAAGGAGGGTGTTGAGAAAGTTCTAGTTTACATAGGACATAAATCTTTTGAGTTCTGGAACAAAGTAGAGTCCAGGAGAGGACCTTCACAGGGTTATTGAACACCCTATAGGCTCAGAAAGGAGTGCTTTAGTAGGAAGTTTCCAGATGGAATTTCCACCCTTTCAAGGAGAGGAAGGAATCAAGACATAGGAGTCTGAGCTACAAGAAAATCTCAGAAGAGGTAGCACCTTCATGTGTGTAGAGACTCTGCAAGGAGTGCAGAAGTCTTGAAACCTTTCAAGGATTCAGAGAAGAGAATCTCAAGAGGAAAGGTGCTTTTGTGCACAAGAGCGACAACTACAAGGAGCGTAGAAGTCAAAGAATACTTCGAGGATTAAAAGAGAACAAAGCTCATGAGGGAGAGTTCCTTGATGCACAGAGCTATGCAAGTATCACAGAGGCTGAAAGAGGCCCTTTGGAGGGTTTGAGTTTGAGGAGGCTTAGGAGGGAAAGCATCTTCAAGAACGCAGATGAAATTTGAAGTTGTAGGCTTCGTAATAGGAATCAAAGGCCGAGGTCTTTGATAATTGGAAAATATTCCAAGGCAAGAAGAAGAGTGCACAAGGGGGGAGCACAGCTATCGTCAAATCCCACGTAGATTGTCGATAGTGGTTGGATCTGGGAGAAGGTGAATACGAATTAAGATCGCATATGAGCTGAGAAGAGGCTCATCGAAAGTACCGAAATAGTGAACACATCGGAATTTCGGAGATTCAGGATTCAGGATTCTGGGAATATTGATGACAAGAGATCGGGACACTTAGGGTGGAAAACCCCGACATTACAGTTCGGAGATTTCAACATATCGGGAATTGGGATACCAGGAGGTGGAAGGAGCAACATTTGTTGTAGAGGATTCGTGAAATCATGAATCCTGAAGTCCTGAAAAGGAGCACACATTTGAGGTTTTGGGAAAATGCCCGAAAGGATGTGAGTCGATGGATGTTGGAGGATCACAGCCGTTGATCTACCTTTGATTTGGTACTTCGGTATTTCGTGTACCGAGAAGTCCAAGGAGCAAGGACCGGGAAATATTTCATCATGGGATCAGAGTCGTGGGATCAGGGGAGGCTCAAAGCCGTTGATCTTAGAAGGAGTGGAGTTTTGACATTTCAGGATTCAGTATTTCGACATTTTGGATACCGGGAACTCGAAGGAGAAGAGGTCTTGTAACAGGGGTCGTGAAATCCTGAAATGCAATAACCAAAAAGCGCTGAAGGAATAGTGTCGGTCCACAAAATAAGAGTTATGGGTTTTCGACATACCGAAGATTGGAAATTTACAAGTCCTGGAGGTGAGGAATCCAGGCTTTTAGGGATGAAAACCCTGAAGTCACAAAATGAAACATAGAGGAGAGTGAGGCTGTGGTCTCACTGGGTATCGGCATTTTTGAACTCGACAATTCGGGGATCCCGCAGAGAGAGAGCCGAGCACCCTCGCAATTGAAACTCTGAAAATGTGAAACACGAAAATCCGGGGAAAATAAATCCTTGGAGGAGAAAGTCGAGGAGTGGCATTTCAGATATTCGGGGTTCAGGATTTTAGGAATCTCAAAGGCAAGGAATAGGCGCACTTCAATGTTGGAAACCCTGAAATAGACTGCGGTCACAGGAAGAGAAGTCACATGGAAGAGATGTGGACCGGGGCTAAGTGTCGTTGAAGCCAATTTGGTCTTTCGGCATTTCGGCATTCGGAAGATTGAGGAGTCACAGAAATCGATGCCAAGATTCACAGAGTTGCGAAATCTGAAAGGCTCATGTTGGATTGGGTCGAAAGTCACATTTGATGGCCAAGGGGAGGTGAAGCTCACACATTGTGCATGATCGTAGAGGAGGGGTTTCAAAAGGACCTCTGGATCAATTTTGTGAGGTTTCTATATGGAATCAAGGGAGACGCTTTGTCTCAAAGTGGGTTTGGAAGGATCCTGTAGCGGATTTTGGCCCAAGGGTCGAAGGTCTACACCAATTGTGGTATCAGAGCCTAATTCTGTTTGTATATTTCAGGCACAGGAAGCGAGAGGAAAAAGAATACTCTTATATACAAAAAAGTGGTATCAGAGGCAACTTGCAGAGATAGGCAAAGGAAGAAATAGTGTCAAAGATGCTCTGTGGTGATTGTTGCAGGTAGGCAGCAGTTAAAGTAACGAGTCAACAGAACTAAAAAAGAAGGTTGGAAGCACTCAGGGTTGTTGAGTGACAACAGATATGTCAGGAGGGCAGATAGACAACAGGCAGAATGGCTACAAAAGGTCATGCACATGGTGGGAAGAAGAACCACCAACCGCAGGAGAACGCTGCAAGGGATAAAGAACTTGTTGAGATCAGAGTGAGGACAGAGGAGCTTGCACTGTGGTTGCAACATAATGCAAAGTCGATATGGGTGTATGAATGGCCCATGAAGATGAAGGTAAAATGGCCAGTCAGGGAATTGGTGGTCAGAAGGAAGTGGAGGTTGTTAAAGTGATGGCTGAGGCATGCTGAAGGCCTCAGGGATTATCTAGAGGAGATGGTTCAGGTGTGTGAACCATAGGCTGGAAGAAATCTCAGTGATGTTGAGGATGAAATCTCACTGGATGATCTCATAGACTTTCAGGAGGACAACAGGGAAATTTCATGTTGCCAGGAGGGCAATAAGAGGATATTTGAGGATCTCATAGACTGCCAAGGGGGTAGCAAAGAAATCCCATATTTCTAGGTGGGAAAGGGAGAGAAGATGATCTCAGAGGTGAGTTCATATCAGAAAGAGAAGCTGATGGAGAAAAAGGATCAGACACACTTTCTGATCATTGGAGGAATCCAAATATTCCTACCACATCGCCCAGGGGAGGCAAAAGTCTGTGTTGCTGAAGCAACAACATAAGAAAGACAACCAGAAGAGACTATCAATGAAGAGGGAGGATTGGAGCCGACGTTAGAAGTTTCCCAAGAAAAAGAAGGAAATGAGCATTCTGAGGAATGGCTCAAAATTTTCAGCCAGGAAGCTGAGAAGTTTGCAGCATTGGAGTTTGCAACAAGAGAAAAAGAAGAGGAAGCAGACAGCATAGATTTTGTTGAGCTGTATCAAGAGATTGAATCCCTAGAGAGAAGGGTGAAGGTACAGGGCATACACATTCAACAGATCAGGTTGGAAGAAAATGAAGGCGAATTCCATTCTGAGGAGCAGCTGGAGAGAGTTGGAGATACACCTGTAGGAGAAATGGCAGAAGAAAAACTACCACAAGGAGAAGCTGAGCAGCAGCTCAGTGATAGAACTATAGGAGAGGAATCTGTAGTAGGATGGAAAATCAAGCCCACGGAGAATGGAGAGAATGACATGGGAGATCATGATGATTTGCCCATTTGTAAAGAGGAATTTCAGCAGAGAAGGCTGCATGAATAGAGCCAACCATTGCAGTAGTTGGACGAGGTGATCGATGCAATTAGAAGGCAGAAGTTGGAATCAGCAGAGACTAGCAGCAAAGGGAAGCTAAGCAGAAGAGAGACAACAGTGGCAACAGAGCAGCGAAAGCAGCAACAACAACATAATAGAGGAGCATATGGACAACTCCAAAGAGTTGTTTGGGATCCAGGAGGATTTCAACAGCCAAGGCGGAGAGCTCATGAGAAAGAGCTCATGAATATTGACAGAAGAGGAGTATGATGTAAGAGCATCTCTCCCAAGCCAGCCATGCACCAGCCAACCAGCCCACTCAGTGCATTCAAGGAAGAGAGGCGCCATCCCTCTCATATTTTGAATTTGAATTAAGGGAATTTAATATTGTAAGGTTGTTAGAGCCAAAAGGTCGTGCCTATATGTAGACTTTAGATGTAGATAGCCTTTAATGGTTGTAAGGATGATATCTAGAGCCAATCTAGACTAGAAAGCCATTTATTGTAAATTCAATGTAATTGGATAGAGTAGGTGAGATGGAGGGAAGATCTCAAAGAGCCCCCTCATCTAAAATATTTGGGATCTTATTTTTGAAGAGAGTTAGAAAATAGAGAGGGGAGAAGGAGAGCCAAGACTCTGCCAAAGTCTGATCTCAGGAACACATTGCAAAATGAGGCATTTCATATTGATAAAAATAGTAGTTTTTCCTACATATTACTCTGTGGTTGCATGAATGTCTTTACGTGTGTTCATTATATGTCATAGATGTATGTTAGTATGCATTTGCAGGGACATATAGGTTCTGCTATCTATTGTGTTCTTTGATTTGAGGTTGGGTTCTTTGAGGCTTCATGCATGAGTGCATGACAGAACGTTGTGGGTTCTGTAACCCAGTGTAAGGAGTGCACTTCCAATTATGTGGAATTTGGACAAAGATGTGCTAGGAGGGTACACCAGCTGAAGTCTTAAAATAAGGGAAAAATATCAAGGTTTCTAAACACCTTGGAGATAGGACTGTGTAGAGGAAAGGCACAAAAGAAGATAGAATCTCTGAGGAGTTTTGTAGAAGCTCTGCGAGGAGGGCATTGAGTAGATACATGGTTTGTATTGAGGAGAAGAACTCTGGTTCGAGTTCAGAAGGAGATAGAATCATTGAGGATTCTATAGATCTCTACCAAGAGGGCATTGAGCACAGGAACGAAGGGCAGAGGAGAAACCCACTGTGGGTTCAAGGAGAAATCAAAATCACTGAGGATTCTATAAACTCTTCCAGTAGGGCATTGAGTAGGTGGTAGAGTGCACAAAAAAACTCTGGTTTGAGTTCATTAAGGGAAACAAAATCACCGAGGGATTCTGTAGGAGCTCCGCCAAGAGGGTGTTGAGCAAGTGCCAGTTTGCATAAGACATAACTCTTTTGAGTTATGGAACAAAGGAGAGTCCAGGAGAGGACCTTCATAGGGTTACTGAACACCCTACAGGCTCAACAAGGAGTGCTTGAGTAGGAAGTTTCCAGAGGGAATTTCCACCCTTTCAAGGAGAGGAAGGAATCAAAACTTAGGAGTCTGAACTACAGGAAAAGGTCAGAAGAGGTAGCAACTTCGTGTGTGCAGAGAATTTGCAAGGAGTGCAGAAGTCATGAAACCTTTTAAGGTTTCAGAGAAGAGAAGCTCCGAAGGAAAGGTGCTTTTGTGCACGAGAGAGACAACTACAAGGAGCATAGAAGTTGAAGAATCCTTTGAGGATTCAAAGTGAACAAATCTCAGGAGGGCGAGTTATTTCATGCATAGATCTTTGCAAGTATCACAGAGGTTGAAAGGAGGCCCTTTGGAGGGTTTGAGTTCGAGGAGGCTCAGGAGGGAAAGCGTATTCAAGAACGTAGGCTTAAGCTGAAGTCGTAGGCTTCATAACAGGAAGAAAAGGCCGAGGTCTTTGATAATTGGAAAATCTTCCAAGGAAATAAGAAGAGTGCACAAGGGGGGAGCACAACTAACATCAGATCCCACACAAATCGCTGACAGTCGTTGGATCCAGGAGAAGGTCCGTACGAGTTAAACTCACATATGAGCTGAGCAGAGGCTCATCGAAAGTCCCAAAACAATGAACACATCGGGATTTCAGATATTCAGGATTCAGGATTCTAGGAATCTTGATGACAAGAGATCAAGACACTTAGGGTGGAAAACCCCGACATTGCATTTCAGAGATTTCAACATATCAGGAGTTCAGCTACCGCGAGGTGGAAGGAGCAACATTTGTTGCAAAGGATTCGCGAAATAGTGAATCTTGAAGTCCTGAAAAGGAGCACACATTTGAGGTTTCGAGAAAATCCCTGAAAGGAAGTGAGCCATTGGATGCAGGAGGATCACATCCGTTCATCTCCCTTTGATTTGGTACTTCAATATTTCAGGCACCGAGAGGAGAAAGGACCGGGAAACCTTGCATCACGGGATCGCGAAGTACAAAATCCTGAAAGGATCATAGCCGTCAAATCAGGGGAGGCTCAGAGTCGTTGATCTTCACAGGAGTGGAGTTTCGACATTTTGGGATTCGGTATTTCGGCATTTCGGATACCGGGAACTCGAAGGAGAAGAGGTATTGTAACAGGGTTCATGAAATCCTAAAACTCGATAACTGGAAAGTGTTGAAGGAATAGCGTTGGGCCACGAAATAAGAGTTACGGGTTTTTGGCATACCAGAGATCGGAAATTTGAATGTCCTGGAGGTGAGGATTCTGGGCTTTCGGGGATGAAAACCCCGAAGTCATGAAATGCGACATAGAGGAGAGTGAGGCTACAGTTGCACTGGGTATCGACATTTCAAAACTCGACAATTCAGGGATTCCACACACAGATATCCGAGCACCTCGACAACTGAAACTTTGAAATCATGAAATGCGAAAAGACAAGGGAAAGAAATCCTTAGAGGAGAAAGTCGGGGATTGGCATTTTGGAGATTCGGGGTTTAGGATTTCGGGAATCCCGAAGGAAAGGAATAGGGGCACTTCGATGTTGGAAACCCCAAAATAGATTACGGTCATGGGAAGAGAAGTCAAATGGAAGAGATGTGGACCAAGGCTAAGTGTTTTTGAAGCCATTTTGGCTTTTCGACATTTCGTCATTCGCAAGATCGAGGAGTCGGGGAACTCGACTCCAGGATTCACAGAGTTGCAAAAGCTAAAAGGCTCATGTTGGATTGGGCCAAAAGTCACTTTTGATGGTAAAGGGGAGGTGAAGCTTGCACCTTGTGAATGCTCACATAGGAGGGGTTTCAGAAGGACCTGTGGATCAATTTTGTGAGGTTTCGACAGGGAATCAAGGGAGAAACTTTAGCTCAAAGTGGGTTTGGAACGATCTTGTAGCAGATTCTGGCTCGAGGGTTAGAGGTCTGCACCACTCAGGGTCCCAACAAGTTGTGTTTTGTGTAGACTTCTTCCTAATTTCAGACTCCCTCTTGATGTATGGACTCTCGTTGGAGGTCGACATTCTCGATACCCTCATGTCCTACCATTGGCCCATTCATCTCTTGTTAGACATCCCTAGATCTCTAGGCCACAAGCCTTTTAGATTCAAGCGTTTCTGGATCAATCATATGGAATTCCAAAACATGGCCCCCATCTGGTGGAAGGAATCAGGCATCCCTCATGGTTCCAAAATGTATTGCTTTTAGCAAACACTAAAAAACTTTAAGAAACACCTCAATCTTTAGGGAAAATAGACCTTTGCAAATATTTTCGAAGCCCAACGGAATTTGAATAAGGAAATGAGGCTCCTTAAGATCCAAATCCGTTATCAGGGCCTTACAATGGAACTAAAAGAGTAGGAAGCAGGTTGGAAGATTGGTTGTTGTCATTGATGTCAACCCTCGTCATTGTTTTTGGACCGCAAGATTGATGAATGTATTTGGACATGAATGACAGTGCACATGCAGACACAACACCCATGGATGGATAGCATACAACATGTTTTTTTCGATGGTAGGTGGAACGTCACATGGTTCCTCATGGTTGAGGAGAAATGAAGTTTTGAAGATGACAAAGTGAATTGAAGAAGGAAGTACAGGTTGGCCCTGAATATAATTAAAGAAAAGAATTACAAAATAAAAACGTGTCAGGTCATCCCTAATGTTAAAAGGAAGTGACATAAAGGGTATAAATACATATCATTATACATTCATTTTATACACACAAGTCGAATTTTAGAGGAAATCTGAAGTAAAGAAGGACGGATTTCAAGGGAGGATGAAGTCTTTTAGTGATGTGTTCTAAGCTAGTCATAAACAGGTGTTCCAGGGAAAATAGTCATAACTTCTTCATAGATAATCCAAAGGAAGTGAGACCAATTTCATTTGCAAGAGTATGGTCTGTAATTTCTTGTGTGCGAGTTTCAAAATATGATGTTAAATATTGAGCGCGGGGCATTTTGCACAAGTTCAGTCTACTGAATAAACCATAATTGAATAAGGTCTACCATTTTCTCTATAACATCTTTTTGGAGAGGATTCAAGGAGTGAAACTTGGAGGATTTTTAAAGAATACATTGATTAATATTATCTATAGGATCAAATTATTCCAAGAATTAAATAATTTCAGAAGTTCAGGAAGTTTGATGAAGCATTATTAGGTTCTATGTGATGGCTGGTTGATGGTGATGATTTAATGTAAAGTTTTATTATATCTCATATATTCTTGGGTGGAAGGAAGGGGTAAGGATGGAGACGTCAACCCAATCTTAATAATGGAGGATTATACATTACTCTTGTATTTTTATCCCTCCAGATATATTTGGAAGCTATAGCTACCTTTGGTAGTCATTACTTCCCTTGAATAATAATTGTTGATTATTTCTCATATATTGTGTATGGTGTATTGTGGTGTATTGGTGTAACTCTTATACTATTGTTCATTTCTCATTGGATATGATTGAATTCTTTAAGTATAATTTTAAAATTTTTGAAATTGTACTTGATACCGATTAACTCCCTCTCAATATCAACAATTGGTATCAGAGCGTGTTACCTTCAGTACAATTTAACCACTAGAAGGAATATCATAAGAAGAAATGGAATACAACATTCCAAATGGGATTCCACCATTTGATGGAAGAAATTTTGAATACTGGAGTAATAGAATGGAAACTTACTTGAAATCGCTTGGGGCATATGTTTGGTTCTCAGTTGCTTCAGGATACAATGCTTTGAAGAAACCAAGGATTGCAACTCAGAAGGAAGAAAAAAGGAACAACAAATTGGCAATAGATACCATCCTCGATGGATTGACAGATTAACTAAAATCCAAGGTGGGATCATGTGCATCATCTGTGACATCCCCAAAAATAAAGTATTTTTGAAATTCAATATTTATTAGAAAATTTCAAGTTTGGAAAATTTGTGCCATTTATGGCAATTCTGAATTTCAAATTTGATAAATTCTAATTAATTATTATGAATGTTGGGCAGAGACAAAATTTGACCCAACTAACTATTTGACTATGACACTTGTATGTAAACAGAATATTGGTTAATTATTGCAGGAGGACAAATGGAACATCCATGTTAAATTTAGCTGACCATGACTCCATGAGTGGGGAACATGTTGTAACTACCTCTGGGCTGATTTTTACAAGTGGAAAATCAGGTATTTAGCCATTGGGAGCCCCTGAAAATCAGGGATTTAGAAAGATGCGAAAATTCCCAAGGGAGGGAAAAGACCTAGGAAAAAAAATTGTTTTGATAAATATCATATGTGAGGAGGTAAGCCACTGCCAAGTATGCTGGAGGAAGGGACTATGAGTTTGGCTTGCTGTTATGAACACTACTAATGTAGTGTGAGGCAAGAAGAGTCTTCTGAAACTGAAAGATATTGGTTGAGGAGGAGATTCCAAGTTTTCCCTCATGGATTCATGGTCAGATTAGGGGGTGAATCGGGCAAGTGATTTGGCTGCCTTTTTCTACGGTTGGGAGGAATGTGGTTGTTTCCTTTGTATTTCTGTGAATTGGTTCAGATATGTTTCCTTATCCTTCTATGTTAGAATGATTATGTACATTTGATATATGCACTAGTTGTGTTGAAGTAAAATATCTTGTGGAAAAATCTATTCATATGTGGAATTTATAACAGATAATTTAGTTCTGAAATCGCCTCTGCGATAATTGACCTTTACATGGTATTATATATACATTTTGAAAAGTATGTATATATCATAAGTTTATAGGTATCCCTGTAATTAAATTTTAGAGAGATCATACTTCATAGTTGAGCTTTTCTTTCTTGAATAGCATTGAAGGGAAGAGTTACGAGACAGTATGGACTCTACTGACCACATATATATATATTTATCCGCAGTTGGCACCTTGGATAGGCATATTTGTTTAAACGCAAATCATGTAACTGTAACAGAAAACACACTTATATAGAGGTTTGATATAAAATCATATAATCAAACAAATTATTCTTACCGGAAATCAACTACACGTCATGACAAATTAATTACTGGAAATTCTGATATGACTTAAATCTATGTGAGATTGTTTGCTATTTAATTCTGAAGGGAAATACGACGATATTTTATGAACCTTACTTCCTTATTCAGGTTAAGCATATGTTTCCCTTTTATCACATGTTGTACATATGATTTCTTGTTAGCATTACCTTGGAGATAAACCTGGATATGTCGAACCCTAAATACTCATATTATTATACATACATATATACACGTATGAGAATAATTTTGCGAATTGAAATATTTCATTAGAGTAGAATTCTACAGTAAATATATAGATATATATCTATAAATATGTTATACATATTTAGCTATATCAGTAAGTATTAATGGTAGATCAGAAAATGGTCAGGAATAGTTGGTTGTACCATAAGCTCTGGAACTATTTCGAACAAAAATTAAATCTGTCAAAACATATACAGATACTTGTAACCAATGTTAGAGGTGCGAGGGACGATAAATAAAAGGACTATATGGGAACCTGGAATTAGATTCCCTTAAATCTGGTAATTTACCATCCTTGCTAACTAAAAAATATATATAGCCTCAGAAGTTGTAATGACTTGATAGCCATGAAAGAAATATGGAACCATTTAAGTGAACTGGACTTTCAATCATACGCATGAAACCCCCTTAGTAAGAAAACTACAGAATCCAAGTATTCATACAAACTCAAAATAAGGAAAACGTTATGGAAGAGGTACGGTATTACATGTATATACAATACGAAAAGTCTGTTCGATTTTACCAATATAAAAAAAAATAAAAATTATCAGTTCTTTTCCATATAATCCATAATTGTAATACGGACCACACCAACATTTGAAAACTGAAAGCATATATATATATTTAATATGGAAGTCACTGCAAATAAAATTGTATGTTAAGAATGGTGAAAGGATTAAATAGAATCATCCAACAATCTTTCACTTTTCAATAACAAAGTCTTGTAGAGAAAATCTTTATACAAGTAGTAATCAGACCCAAAAGTAAAGGGTACTACTGGAAAAACCCCCTCTTCCAACCATTATAGGAATATTGAGTGAGAACAATACCAAACATCTATAAAACTAGAAGAGACAGTGCCTTCACTGTTTGACCTCTGAAAGGGTCTACAAAGGGAACTCAAATACCTTTTTCTCCATAGATAGGAACTAAAACATCCATGATCTTTGCGCAAGAGAGAGAACTAAAATATTTAGTATGTAAGCCATCAGTAATCATAGATAAAATATGAGAAGCATACCCATCGAATGATAATGGTTAATTCCAGAAACAATACTTAACTTCTGGTTCGACAGGCTTTCATGTATTTTGTTTTGTTTTTTATTTCTCCTTGTCACTCTTCATCTGGACAGACGCCTGGGCTAAGGATGGGTGGTGCAGTAACTCTCTGATGGGTACCCTCCCATAAAACAAGGCCCATCATTAATGAAATATATATAAACCATTTGAACAAAATGAAAACTAACAAGGAGGAAAACGTTACATAATAGTTAACGATTTTAATGAAAATATTTAAGCGACCGTATTAATGGAACTAGTCATATTGCACACAATCTTGGTGAAATATGTTGATACAGAACAAAAAAACACACATAGTCGTCCAAGACCAAATCACATACAGTATTGTAAGTCATTACTCAATACATGTATATCCCAGCTATTTAATCTAGTAAAATAGACCCCGATAAAGATAGTAACTACTGGATATCACCATTGGACTGCTCAAAATTTAACAAAGGTCTTAGGTTATTCGATACCAATTAAAAATCCCTCAATATAGGGAGGATAAATTGAGATTTCACACAAAACTATATTCTGAAGCTTAGAAAAAACGAATGATTAAAATCTACTCTAAAACAGTGGAGGAATGTTGATAACGTCATGGGAAAACACTTATCCATGGGTGGGGAGGACTACAAAAAATACTATAGAGAAGGCTTCAGTAGAAAGGAAGAAAACATACAGTAGATGCAGAGCAGTTATGGAAACACTATAATGTTTTGGTTTTACTCCACTTTAGATACTCTTCTATGATAAATGTTTAAGGAAGAACTTACTAGGAAAGGCTCCATGCCATTTGTTACAATAGGGAAATGACCTCCCCAACATCAGTCTTCACCGCGAAGAAAAATTCTGCAAAGCCTCCTTGCAGAACCCAACAATATAAAATTGTGCACCCAATAAATCCTAAGCAACACTTTGATGTCTTAGAGTAAATTCGAAGGGTAAAAAAGGGAGTTTAGCCATGTGATAAGGGTATATCCGATGTGACATGTTGGGTGAAAATCCAGGAGAGTATGATGTAACTTGCATTCGCAGGGATACCATTAATGGTAGGTTCCAGAGCCTTAATTACCCTATCAGTGGACCATCCTTGTCCCTTATATGATGTCACGCAACTAAAACCCCATTCACAGACACAATGATAGCTATAGTTAACATATTGATCCCATTAAGACTTCATTAAGGTATATTTAAATAAGTCAGTGTAACGAGGAGTCATCACAATCCCCGTTCGTCAAAATTTCCTTTGGGGTTTGGAACTAGAAATTTCACAACACTCGATGTACATGTTCTAAGAGTCCTTAAATGATTAGGGCTTGGTAGTTGTACTAAGTTACTGGTTATTAAACCCAACTCCATGACTATCCAAATGGGGTTTAAATAATGTTTCCCCAAGGATAAATTACTGAGGTGGATTTGTGCATGAACTCAGAGATCTAAATTTTAAAGAGTGAGTTATAATATGAATCCTTATGTTAAACAATGGGTTGTAGTTTGTATATTAATTTTGAACATTGTATACCTAGATCTACATATGCATACACAAAATTGTTAGAGCCTTGGTGGATATTCTTAGAATTCTTCTACTCGAAGCAAGTGGAGATGGTGTAAAATATAACATATTATGGTGATTAGGACTTAGGAGTTATCATACAGAGTTTGTTAGGGACTCCTCTTCCTACAATATATATATATATATATATGAAACTTGAGAAATTACTGGTCATAGAATTTATTTATTTTTATGGCAAATTGGAGATTCATTACATATGGTATCAGAGCAAAGTTTACAACATTGGGCCTTGAATAGGGCCACATTAATTTATTCACATATATTTTTACTTATGCAAAACTAATAAACCTTTATTGTTACAAATTGAAAACCTTATTTGTTTTGAGTTAATCATGACAACACAAGATGACGGGGAAATCAGAATCGATGGAAACCCTGAACAAAGAATTCCTGAAAATCAGAGACATAATAGTGATGGAAGCTCACCTACTGAAGTTCTAGAAACGATGAGTAATCTCATTGTTGAGCTACAGGTTTTCAAATCCGACAATGAGAAACTGAAGAAATCACAGCAGGAGCAATAGGAAATAAACGAAGTCCTGTTACACAGTATAGTGACAAAGAAAATCCAAAGGACTATAATAACAATGAATAAGTTAGCAAGAGGGCTTCCAAGAACTTTGGACCTGAAACGAAAAAAGGAGACAGTTCGTCTGAAGGTACACCTTCAGCTGAGGACAAAACAAAAATAGACAAAGAGAAAACAAGTAGACCACCTTGAAGGAGAATTCAAGAAAATTAAATCAGCTACCTTTGATGGAGAATCCAGAACAGGAGAAGAAGTTGAGGCATGGTTATTAGACATCAAAAAATGCTTCCAGATATATAACTATTCCAACAATATGAAGGTCAAAATGGCCATATACAATCTTAAATGGAAGGCCATCATTTCATGGAAAGACCTTAAATTGGCCAAGGGCCTAAAGGAGAAACAGATGGAATGGTATGTATTTAAGAAATATTTCAAGAAACAATACCTATCTTAAAGTTACTATGAAAGGAAAAAAAAAATAATTTTACGAGTTAAGACTTGGACAGATGACAATGGAGGACCTTATAAATAAATTCCTGGAATTACTAAGGTTTGTACCTTACATCCAGGAGGATAAGGTAAAAATCCAACGATTCTTAAGTTGTTTACCACAGTCCTACAGGGACAGAATTGAGTTTGACAACCCCAAATCCTTGAGTGAAGTATTCAGGAAAGAACAAATGTTCTACGATCAATATAAATAGCCGACAAAGTTTCTGAAAGCCTGGAAGGATAAGAAATAAGATCGAATGAACCAATGGAAGAAGGGACACCAACTAGCTCCTTATCAGAATGCAACAAAAATATTTCCAAAAAACGATTTTCACTCCAACCATCCAGATAAGAAAGGAAACAGTAAACCAGTAAGTCTGGGAATGAATAAGTTTGGGGACAACCCTCGCGAACCATTAAAATTTTGGGAATGTGGAGAAACTCATCTGAGGAGGAACCGTCCGCGTTTAAATTCAACAAACAGAACAACTGTGCACAATTTGCAGGAAGCCTCGACAGTGGGTGATGTGGGTAGAAGCCTGTATCGGATAAATACAGTCATGGATAGCCGACAAGATGACCGCCAGTCCTCTATGGTGGAAATTGAAGTAAAATCAATTACACTCGAATATCTATTTTAATTTATCCCGGAGCTATGTTAATTTATATCACTCCTGGTATGGTAGAGTCAAATAAACTTAAGAAAAAGAAGGACGAAAAATCATGGCTGGTACAATTAGCAACAGGAACAAAAAGGAAAGTGGTTGACTTTATTTCTCAGTGTGAGTTCAGTCTAGAGGGTCAAAACATGAGGGAAAATATGAACATTCTACCACTAGGATATTATGATGTGATTCTCAGAATGGATTGTTTAGAAAAGGACAAAGAAGTAATAATTTTTTATGAAAAGACACTTAAGTATAAAGACGAAAATGACATTTCTAGGATAGTCCAAGGTATACAAAAACCAATATTAGTTAGACAAGTTTCAACAATGAAATTCAGGAAATGCATGAGAAAGGGATGTCAAGTTTACGCCATCCAAGTAGCAAACCTATTAGAAAAAAAAGAGAAACCCAACTTGGAAGACTTTGTTGTTTTATGTGAATTCAGAGACGTGTTTGTTGATGAAATACCTGAATTACCCCCTAGGAGGGAAATAGATTTTTCTATAGACCTTCTACCTAGTTCAACCCCTATCTGTAAATCACCTTACTTGATGAGTTTTCCCAAATTGACAGAATTAAAAATACAATTAAAGGAATTGATGGAAAAAGAGTATATCAGACCAAGTGTATCACCATGGGGAGAACCAATCCTCTTTGTGAAAAATAAAGACGGTACCCTAAGACCATCTATCGATTATAGACAATTGAACAAAATGAATATTAAGAACACATACCACTTACCTAGGATAAATGATATATTCGATCAAGTAGGAGGGGCGAAAACATTTTCGAAGTTGGACTTACAATCTGGATATCATCAAGTTAGGATAAAGGATGAGGACATAAGCAAGACAACTTTTTGAACAAGATATTTAGTCAATACTTGGACAAATTCATACTAGTTTTTATTGATGATATTCTAGTATATTCTAAAAGATAGGAAGAACATGAAGAATACTTAAGGATCGTCCTACAAATTTTAAGGAAACACCAACTGTATGCTACATTTGATAAGTGCGATTTTTATGAGAAAAAGATACAATAACTAGGACACGTAATATCTACAGAGGGCATTGCAATCTACCTTGAGAAATTAAGAGCCATTATGGAATAGCTGGTACCAAAGGATGTAGTGTATATCCGATCATTCATGGGAATCACCATATATTATCGCAGATTCATAGAGGGATTTTCCAAAATAGCTTACCCTATCACAACATTACAAAAGAAAGGGACCAAGTTTAATTGGTCACATAAGTGTTAAGATAGTTTTAATAAGTTGAAGGAATTATTAACAACCGCACCCATTTTAAAGGTAGCAGACCCAGATAAAGACTTCACCGTCTGTGTGGATGCTAGTAGAGAAGGACTAGGTGGTTTCCTAACGCAAGAAGGACACGTTATTTGTTATGTGTCCTGGAAATTAAAGGAACATGAGAGAAAATATGTCACTCATGATTTAGAATTGGCAGCAGTAATACACGCCTTAAAAATGTGGTGACACTACATCATGCACAGAAAATTTCTACTATTGACAGATAATAGCGGTATGAAATATCTTTTTAGACAACCAGATCTTAATGCAAGGAAAGCAAGATGGCTAGCCTTCTTGAGAGAATTCAAATTCAAGGTCATACATATCAAGGGTAAGGAAAATAAGGTAGCAGATGCTTTAAGTAGAAGAGTCCATGTGTTATTTGAGATAAATATCAGCAAGGAAGAAAGTGACCTGGAACAAAGAATAAGGATGGTAGGTATTAACAGTGAAAATTACACTAAGACAATGGAAGAATTATAGAACAATACTGAAAACTCAGATAAAATAGATCTGAGTATCGACAAAAATAGACTATTACGATTTAAAAATAGACTTTACATACCAGATTCAGCAGAGTTAAAGATGATAGTCTTGGATGAAGTGCATAAGAAATTGTATTCTGGCCATCCAGGATACCAAAAAATGATAACAACACTTAGAAAACTATTTTACTGGCCTAAGATGAAGGGAGAAACAACAAAATACTTGGCTAGGTGCCAATATTGTCAGCAGGTTAAGGTCGAACACCAACATCCAGCCAGCCTATTACAACCATTACCAGTGCCTGAATGGAAATGGGAGACCATATTGCTAGACTTTATTACAGGTTTGCCTAAAACTCAGAGAAAGAATGATTCTATTATGGTTGTAATCAATAAACTCAGTAAATCTGCACACTTTATTCCTGTAAAGTCTACTTTTAAAGATATAAACATTGCAGAAATATTTATGAAAGAAATTTTTAGACTGCATGGTATTCCTAAAATGGTGATTTCAGATAGAGATGTAAAATTCACATCCACTTTTTGGAAGGAATTGTTTGCAGGGATAAATACTAATTTGAATTTTAGTACGAGTTATCATGCAAAAATGGATGGAAAGACTGAAAGGACAAACCAAATTATAGAGGATATGCTCTGCATGTGCGTAAGAACAAAACCAAACAAGTGGGAAGACTATCTACACTTGGTAGAATTTGCATATAACATTGGGTACCAAACTTCAGCTAAGATAAGCTCTTTCCAGATACTATACAACAGAAAGTGTACAAATCCAATTAGCTGGGATAACCCGGTTGACAGACTCATGGTTGGAGCAGAGATGCTCCAAGAAATGGAGAATATGGTAAGGAAGGTACAACAAAAATTAAAGGAAGCACAGGACAGACAAAAGAGCAATGTAGACCAGAAAAGAAGACACTTGGAATTTCAAGTGGGACACCATGTTTACTTGAAGGTCAAATCCCAGAAAATTTCATTGAAGTTAGGAAATTGTGCCAAGCTGGCACCCAGGTTTTGTGGGCCCTTCAAGATATTAGCTCAAATTTGACCCATAGCATACCAACTTGCACTTCTAGCTAATCTAAGAGTTCATAATGTATTTCATATTTCTTTGTTGAAAAAGTATGTTCATGACCCTACTCATATGATTGATTGGAACTTGGTGCAGGTGGAACCAGAAGTAAAGTTCCAGGCGGAACCCCTGCATATTCTGGACCGGAGAGAAATAGCACTTTGGAATAGCGTCATCGGTTAGGTGAAAGTGCAATGGAAGCACTTTAGTCCTTAGGAGGACACTTGGGATTTGGAGGGAGATTTGCAGAAATCTCATCCAAGCATGTTCCAAGAAAGGAACAAACACTGAGGACAATGTTTTATTGAAGAGGTAAAGGATGTGACATCCCCAAAAATAAAGTATTTTTGAAATTCAAAATTTATTAGAAAATTATTCCATTTTTAGTAAATTCAAATTTGGAAAATTTTTACCATTTATGGCAATTTTGAATTTCGAATTTGATAAATTGTAATTAATTATTATGACTGTTGGGAAGAGAGCGGATTTGACCCAACTAACTATTTGACTATGACACTTGTATGTAAACAAAATATTGGTTAATTATTGCAGGAGGACAAATGGAACATCCATGTTAAATTTAGTTGACCATGACTCCATGAGTGGGGAACATGTTGGAACTACCTCTAGGCTGATTTTTACAAGTGGAAAATCAAGGATTTGGCCATTGGAAGCCCCTAAAAATCAGGGATTTAGAAATCTGCAAAAATTCCCAAGGGAGGGAAAATACCTAGGCAAGAAGATTGTTTAGATGAATAACATATGTGAGGAGGCAGGACGCTGCCAAGTATGCTAGAGGAAGGGACTACGAGTTTGGCTTGCCGTTATGAACACTAATGATGGAGTGTGAGGCAAGAGGAGTCTGCAAAAATTGAAAGACATTGGCTGAGGATGCGATTCCAAGTTTTCCCTCATGGATTCATGGTTAGGCTAGGGGGTGAATCGGCAAGTGATTTGGCTTCCTTGTTCTATGATTAGGAGGAATGTGATTGTTCCCTTTGTGTTTTCGTGAACTGGTTTAGATATGTTAACCTTCTCCTTCTTTGTTAGAATGATTATGTACATTTGATATATGAACCTGTTGTGTTGAAGTAAAATATCTTGTGGAAAAATCTGTTCATATATGGAATTTATAACAGATAATTTAGTTCTGAAATCGCCTCTGTGGTAATTGACCTTTACATGGTATTATCTATACATTTTTACAAGTATGTATATATCATAAGTTTATAGGTATCCCTGTAATTAAATTTCAGAGAGTTCATACTTCATAGCTAAGATTTCCTTTCTCGGATAACATTGAAGGCAAGAGTTACGAGGCAGTATGGACTCTACTGACCACATATATATATATATTTATTCACAGTTGGAACCTTGCATAAGCATATTTGCTTAAACGCAAATAATGTAACTGTAACAAAAAATGCACTTATACAGAGATCTGATATAAAATCAGATAAGTAAACAAATTATTCTTACCGACAATCAACTACACGTCATGACAAATTAATTATTGGAAATTTTGATCTGACTTAAATCTATGCGAGATTGTTTGCTATTTAATTCTGAAGGGACATACGACGTTATTTTATGAACCTTACTTCCTTTGTCATGTTAATCATTTGCTGCCCATTTATTACATGTTGTATGTATGATTTCCTGTTAGAATTACCTTGGAGATAAACCTGGATATGTCGAACCTTACATACTATATTATTATACATACATATAAACACGTATGAGAATAATTCCGCGAATTGAAAGATTTCATCACAATAGAATTCTACAATAAATATATAGATATATATCTATAAATATGTTATACATATTTATCTATATCAGTAAGTATTAATGGTAGATCGGAAAATGGTCAGGAATAGTTGGTTGTAGCATAAGTTCTGGAACTATTTCGAACAAATCTAAATCTGTAAAAACGTATACGGATACCTATAACCAATGTTAGAAGCGTGAGGGTCGATAAATAGAAGGACTATTTGGAATGATGGAATTAGATTCCCTTAAATCTGGTAATTTCCCATCCTTGCTAACTAAAAAGTATATATAGGCCTAGAAATTGTAATGACCTGATAGCCATGAAAGAAATATGGAACCATTTAAGTGAACTGGACTTTCAATCATATGCGTGAAACCCCCTTGGTAAGAAAACTACAAAATCCTAGTATTCATACAGACTCGAAATAAGGAAAACATTATGGAAGAGTTTCGGTATTACATGTATATAAAATACGAAAAGTCTGTTCGATTTTACCAATATAAAAATAAGAAAATTTTATCAGTTCTTTTCCATAT
>SNQJ01S0005605.1:53815-68913 GCA_010110895.2 Picea sitchensis
TAAGTTTTGCTCCACTTCCTCATAGTCTTCGACATCCCATCTTTCCATTGGAGCCACCTCTCCTCCTCGTTGAATAGGAGACATTCCTAGAGGTCGATATGGCCCCACATCTCTGTCATCAGAAAGAGATTGTTTTGATTAGTTCTTGGATAAACATAAAAACATTTCATATGATAAATATTGCAAAAACATTTGAAAAGAACAAAATGTGTACTTCTTACCTAAATCACCCCACTAAGCATCCTCATGTAGGGCCAAATCCGGATCCCCTCGAAAATACAAACCAACGTATGCGTAGTCGTCAATCATCAGCATCTGGGGCCACAACCAGTCGAAAAATGAATCATTATACTTGATGATAGGCCCTGCTACATGTCGAGCCATGAGGTTTCACCACTTTAGCATCCTCGGATCCTCTGGGGCTGGTAAACCCCAATCAACTTGTAATCTCAGCAATGGGACCCTCTCGAGGAAGAAGGATACCAAATGTGATTCGTACCCAATCTGCTTCAAGTTTCCCCTTCTGCACTTCGTCAATTACCTCTTCATACTGCGGAGAACTGCATCCGACTGGTTGAAGACATGAGGCTCTGTGCACTCTATGGTGTATTGGAAGTAGCTCCAGAGAGCTATGTGTGGAGCCACGCTCCCGACCATGTGATCTATAGTGAACAAGATGGTTCGCAGAGTCAAGTCTTGGACCCCCCAAATAGAAACCTTTCCCTTGCTTCTTTCTGGCTCAGGAACACAGTACTGGTGACAATACTAATTCATAGGGAGTCCACTGCCTCGGCCACCGGTCAAGTTAGCATGGTACCCACACCGTGGTAACCCTGTTAGAAAATAGATATCCTCGATATCTAGGGTCAACGTGTGGACTCCGACATGAAACAACTGTTGGTCCACGTCCCACATATGAGCCAGGTATTCCAACAATCTGAGTTGGGCCCTCATGCCCGGAATCCTAAAGAATTTCAATAGCCCATAGTATCAAAGGGCAGTGACGGTACCCAGGTCATTCCCGGAAGTGGCATCCTCCTCCTCATGTTCTCTTTCTCACCACTCCAGCATTGTAAGGGTCAAATACCTACACAAGAGCCATAAGAGAAAGGTCATCAACTTATTTCAAACCTTGGCATAATTTTTATTGAGCAATAGACAATTTTAAAATTCATTTTTCGACCTCTGCAGGTGCCCTTTTAGCACAGTGAAAGATTATTGCAAGTGCTCTTAAGGCTAGAAACAAGAATCCTATATTCTTGAAGGTCCCACATGGCTAGCCTACAAGAATGCTTGGGTGCAAGTTATGGCCCTAAAATGGACCTAAAACCATGAAAATTGCCAATAAAAACTACAAATAGACCATGGAACAGGTGAAAGATCAAGAAATTACCTCGTTGGCAAAGATGATTCTCCAAATGGTCGCTTGTGACTCCCGCAGTTGAGGAAAGAAATTTGGGGGAAAATGAGGTGTATTGGGCAAAGTTTTTGGCAAAATCACAATGAAATGGTAAAAGCCCTTTTTAACCATATTTATTCACTTTTTACCATTTTTGTTGAATTTGTATATTATTTTTTCTATAAAACCTAATGCCTTAATAGTCCTATGAGTGTGGCTTTTTGCAGATATAGCAACTTTGAAGTCCAAATGAAGGAGTACGAGTGTTTTTTCTTTTTGTCACATGTACGACTATTTTTTTAGGGTTTTTAGAAAAACCTCGAGCTCAGACTCCGTTCGTTCTTGCGCTCAAAAATACATGAGAACGTAATCGAGTATACTTTTATAATCTTTTCGTACTCATCATGGTAACATGAAAACGATGAATGCAAAGGAGTATCCTTTAAGCTCTTTTCATGCTCCATAAAAACGAAATGATGATCGAGTGATCTTGTTTTGTTCATGCTCGTAAAAGTATCTGAACAAAACATTCGATGGGCGATAGTTTATCACTTTTTCAGTCCTGTCGAACTCTTTTATGAAAAAGGAACTGAGAGAGTTCTCTTTAAGTGTTTTTCAGACGCTCAAAACATGAAAAACCCCTGAGTTTTCTATCCTTGGACTCGTTAAACAAACATAGACAAACGCGTACTGGGACCGAACCACTCCATCCTAGGGTTCGTTAAATATACTCCGAGGGACTCATCTTAAGGATGAGATTACATCAAAAATCATATGTTATCCTCCTCAATCTTGCATACAAATAAAGAGGTACTCACCATAAATGGCAGGGGAAATTTTGGGAAAGGGATGTGTTTTAGTATTCATATTAATGGAAATAACCGTCGCTCTTGAACATGACACCCCCTATTTGTCATTTGAATTCGGGTTGGGAAATCCATTTGTCTCTCGTTTGAATTGCTACAAGGTCATATCTTGGGTCGTCTTTGAGTCAGTGTTGCCAAGTCCTTGGTCGTGTCATTCATATGTTCAAGAGAAGTTCACATGAGCCCTCTATTGAGTTGGCCATCTGTAGTTATCCATTCTTAATATATCGGCCTTCCCTATGTCTATTTCAACCTATATTCATACTCTGTTTCATCCTCAAAATATGTTACTTATTTCATGTCATTGATGGGGGATACATCAAGGGCCTCCTGTGGCAAGTCTTGTTCCGTCAACTAAAACTCATTATCTAGAAAAAAGACTTAGAAATTATTTAGTACCTTAGAGCCTTCATGCCTTAATGGCAGGTCTCTTCACTTTCGACAGGGGTTTCACATCATTGATCCCTAATCGAGAGATTCCGCTAAGTGCTCGACTTCAGCTCATTCATTCGCATTCGTTCGGATTTTACTTCAGTACCTTGGGAGTCATTGACATCAATGGTGATTTCCCTCGCACTTGTTAATGGTTTTCATCAATGACCAGTAATCAAGTGGTTTCTACCATGTTCGACTTCAACACATGTAGTCGCATGGCTAGATTTGTACTTCTAGGTAATGGGATTGAAGACCCTGGGTCTCATCTTTTGTGATACAGGCTGCTATGGTGTAATGATTTGTATCAACACATAGATCCACTTTGTATGTCATGTGGCTATGTCGTCTTATTTAAGTCTTATCGCATAGATCCACAATGTATTCCTGGTGTCTATGCAGCATTATCATGGCATGGATCCATGGTGTATGATTGGTGTCCATGACCTACATTTATGATTTCATTCATTTGTGATCTGAGTATGGGAATGCCTACCTCAGAACTGGTATTATATTCTACAGATGCTTGGTTGTTGCAAGTTTCTGATTAGGTGCACTCTTGGTTTCTGACACACACACACAATTTACAAAGTATTTTGGTTTTCATAGATTCCAACCTCTTACATTGGGGGGAATTCCGTTAAACATGATTTTGGTCACTCTAGTGATGTCTCAACAGTGATGTATTTAGGCTCCCAACAAGGACCTTTTGCCTGAGAAAAGTGGCTCCTGTCTTCTTCCAAAAATATCTTTTTAAGATGAGTTCACAGGCTACCTATGGTATAGGGTGTGAGAATCCTTCATTCTCATAGGCCACCCACACTTGGGGTGCGAACTTCTCGTATTCTTCTCCATATATAGGGTGCAAACTTGTTTTTAAGCTTGGAAAAAAGAAGAGGTCATGAAGGTTCTAGAAGGGGATCTTCTAGAAAATGAGTTGGGATTCATATGGTTGTCATTCTACGGACTTCTCAGATTTGGTGGGATCATCCTCATCCATTTAACCATCTCTCTTTCTTCTATATATTGAAAGGTTTCTCATGGAAAAGGTTAAGAAAGATTGAATGAAGAATCATTGAAATAATTGTGTGAAGGACTCTGCTTGGATAGAAGCTTGAAGGCTCTATTTGGTCTATCAAGAGGAATTGGATCTTGTTCATGAAAGTGTAGAGAAAGTGTGTGTGTTGGAACCAAGGGTCAATGAAAGGAAGCTTGCAACATCAAGGCAATAAGGTTGTATATTCTACTTTCATTTAATATAATACAGTGGCATGTCCCTTTCCCATAAAATCACTCTTATTTATATCATAACTCCTTGATCATATGCATAAGTTGAGATCGAATATACTTCACAATCTTCACTTTGGTTGGTTTGTGTTGTCTTGGACCTGATTCCACAAGAGCACTGGAGTGAAGCAGGAACAACAGAGACCTAAGGAAGCGATATTAAGGTATGTCACTTATTCCTTCTCTTTAGTAGATTCAATGACTACAACTTAGGGAAAGAGTCATGTCCTGTCCTGTTTTGTTCTAGATCCAGGTGGATCTATGGAGATATGTTAGTGTCCACACCTACCAATTCATCCGATAATAGCCAACCTAGTACTGTGCTTCCAGCTTAATTTTTGTGACGTAAATCTAGTCTAGTAGTCTCCTTCCAGCTTAATTGTTGTGTTGAGATATGCCAGCCTAGTACTGTGCTTCCACCTTAATTGTTGTGACGTAAAGACAATCTAGTATTGTGCTTCCAACTTAATTATTGTGTTGAGATATGCCAACCTAGTACTGTACTTCCATATTAATTGTTGTGACGTAAAGCCAAACTAGTACTGTGCTTCCAGGTTAATTGTTGTGTTGAGATACGCCAACCTAGTACTGTGCTTCCAGCTTAATTGTTGTGACGTAAAGCCAGTCTAGTATTGTGCTTCTAGCTTAATTGTTGTATTGAGATATGCTAGCCTAGTAATGTGGTTCCAGCTTAATCTTTGTGATGTAAAGAAATTCTAGTACTGTGCTTCCATCTAAATTGTTGAGTTGTGATTCCAACTTAATTGTTGTGTTGTGATTTAGCTTAATTGTTGTGTAGTGTGCCAGCCCTGTGTTGTGATGATGTGCCAACCTCATGTTGTGATGATGTGTTTCCATATTAATTGTTGTTATGTGAGCCTTATGTTGATGACATGTCGGCCTCGTGCTGTGATGATGTGTTTCCGACCTCGTTCTGTGTTGCCAGCCTTTGTGTTGTGATATTTTTTCTTTTGATGTTGTATCAGCCTTGTGTTGTTATTGATGATGATGATGTATTAGTGTTATACTAATCCATGTTGATGCAGTTGATGATGATGATACCACTTTAGCTTCTTACTGAAGATGATGATGATGGTTCCACTTCAGCCTCTTGCTGAAGATGATGATGATGATGGCACATCGGCTTCTTGCTAAATATGATGATGATGATGATGCCACTTCAGCCTCTTGTTGAAGATGATGATGATGATATTATTTCATATTTAATGTTGATGATTATGATGATGAGATTAGCTTAGCCTCATGCTGATGAGGATGATGATGCTACTCCAAGTCCATGTTGTGTTGATGATGCTCCAACCTCTGTGTTGTGTTGATGATGAGAAAAAATTCTAATGATTTATAGATATTCCAATCAGTGTTCCAAGATGTTGTTGATAATGTTTTCCTCTCACTCACCTGATGTTGTTGATGATGTTTCCCTCTCTCTCGCCTGATGTTGTTGTAGAATACCCTTTTTGTTAAGGGGGAGTGTTGAAATAATGTAACTTCAAAGTGTATTCTAATTATTATTGATGTATTATTCATTAGATCAATCCCCTTTTTGTGGATTGATCATGTCGTCTATGTTGAAAGACAAAATCCCCTTTTGTGTATTGGTCAAAACATAATTGTAATAGGAAGAATAAGAAGTTGGTCCCATAATATATTAAAGGGCCCCAGAATATATATTAAAGGTGGTTAGAACCACCCAAAAGAAGAAGTCGCCCTTGCTAGTGAAAAGACACCTCCACATGTGCCATAACTGTATAAATAAGGAGGCTACTGCCTCACTTAGATACACACACACTTGTTCATTGAGGAGCAAGTTTCGGAGCTGCAGTTGGAGAAGAGAGAGAGAGAGAGAGAGAGAGAGAGATTCTTGGGAGAGGACTTTCTGTATTTGTTTGAATTATCTCTTGTCATTGTATTGGCTATCTATATTAAGTAAGTTTTTGTTGGGTTTTCTCCCCCATGAGGGTTTCCGAGGATAAATGATGCGTCTCTTGTGATTGTGTATTTCTCAGTGATCCTATCTATGCTATTGTTATCTAATGAAATGAAATGAAACTCAATAATAGCTTAAACCTTAACAAATTCTTCATGAAATCATCCATTGTTGATAGATCCTTAGATGAGCTTCCCTTACACAACATTGATCCTCTATTCTCCCAGAAACAATTTTTTGATGATACCTTCATGTTGGGTTACCCAACGGTTCGAGAAGCACATAGGATCCTCCATATCCTTCAAACCTTTTGTGATGCCTCATGATTGGATATCAATCGAGACAAATCTTATATATTCTTTTTTAATACTTTGATCCCCGTCAAACTTCACATAAATAATATCCTAGGCTTCACACGTAGCTTCGTTCTATCTAATTACCTTATCATTCCTCTTATAGACAAAGCTCTTCGGAACAACTCTTTGGAAGGACTTCTCACTTCCCTATCTAAAAGATGATGCAAGAGCATCTCAAGCGAGTGAGCGCGGAGACAACAGACAGCTGGAAAAGCGCCAATAGAAATTTTGAAATATCTTGAACCATTAATGAAGTCATCAAGTGAAGGCACACTTGTATAATGTAAACGGACCTTGAGCAATCTGCTCTCGTTCCTAGTAGGTAGAAGGCATTTATAGTAGTTAATGCGAGTAGATAGAATTGAATGTAAGATTAGACAGTTTTAGAGCGCAAGAGGGAAACGGGATATAGACACCCTCATTGTGTATTGTAACACTAGTATGAAAAGTAGGAAGATCATAGAGGAGAAGCAGAGAGTTGTGTGTAAACACCCATGTACATAAATTTGAATTAATAGGGAAATCTTTGATTCAAATTCATGGTGTCGTGTTTGTTCTTTGTGTATGTATGCTAAATATTATGCTCATGGTTATTTTACTCTTCCTGCTGTACATTCGCTTTTATGCTATGTATGAATGATTTCTTGTTGAATGTTTGAAATCTGAGAGGAAAGGAAAAGGGAATGAGTTTCAATTGTTTCTCTATCTGAGAAAGAGTTCTTGCAAGGAGTGCAGTTGAATTGTCCACAAGGAGTGCGTTGACGAAGGGTTCAGAGGGTTGTCTCTGAAATATCAGACTAGATAGCTTTTGTTTCTCATTCACTCTGAAGTGTAGTTAGGCATAGGAGTCATGCAAGGAGTGTGCAGGCCAAGTAAAGTCTCAAAGTTGCGAATCTGAGTGAAGTATTGAGAGACTGTTGTTGCAGGTGTACGCAGAGTCGAAGGAAGCCCAATGCTTGGATGTGTTTGAAGGTCTGACACAAGGAGTGCGCACAAGAGTTTTCTGAAAGACTCGGAGTTGGGAAGAGTTCAAAATGATTTGAACCCTTGAAGATTTGAAGGAAGGCGTAGCGACGTCAGATCGCAGGAGGCTGAGTTCTCAAGAAAAGAGACGGATGGTCAGAATTCTCTGTGGAGAATCTACGAAATCCCATGAGTCATCAGATCTCACGAAGAAGCAGGAGAGTTACCGCAAGTGTCCCTAAAGGTTCTAAGATCAGGAGGGTTAGAGTCGTAGATCCAAGCCCAGGGGCCATTGGATTTACACATGGAATTATATTTTGGGTTTTCGCGAGTGGAAGTCCTGTAATCTTTGCAACGGGAATCGTGAAATCATGAAATGCGAAATCCCGAAGGGACAAAAAGATCGTGTGGGCCACAAGAATCGAGAGGTGGACAGGTGGTGCACTATCAACACGGAGTCAAACTCCTTTGACCATATCAGGTTTTCATGGGGTAGAGATCTAAGTCCCTTGTATTAGGATTCGCGATATCGTGAAGTTTGAAGTCCCGACAGAAGTAAAGGGGCATTGAAAAGTCAAACTTGTGAGCGCATCAGAATTTTGGAAAATTGGGTTTCGGGAATCACGGGAACATGTTGCTTGACACTGCAAACGCCGAAATCGCGATAAGGAAAAGTCTGAAAGAGAAATAGGAAGGTTCAATGTTGACTGCTTTCAGGTTTCAGAGATTGGAAACGAGGCACTTGACCCATGGATTCGTGAAAGTGTGAAGTCTGATCTCCCGAAGTACAAGGGGGAAATTATTGAAGTTGATTGTGGGTGCAGATTTCCTGAAAGGGAAATAGAAGATCCATTTCCGAAAGCTCTTTGGGCCAGTGTAAGGGGAAATATCCTATGTACGTAACCTTCTGACCCGTGGGTTGAGGAGGGCTATTTCACCAAAAAACTTTCCTCTTGGAATTTTCATTCACTCCACCTTCCGATTCACCTCATCCTCCTTAAATCTATCCTGCAAGACTTTCCCATCTACTCTTTCTCGGCCATGGTAGATCCTAGATTCATTCTAAATGCAATAAAAACTTTGCAAAGGAACTTCGTGTGGTAGGGGGGAAATACAGGATGAAAATAAAATCCGATCAGTTGGGAAAACCTTTGCAAACCAAAATTAAAGGGAGGCAACGAATTGCAGGACCCAACTACTCTAAACAAAGTTCTTATTCGTAAAATTGGGTGGACATGGCTTAAGCCCCCCCATGATATCTGGGCCAAACATTGGAGAAATAAATACATGAACAACATCGAAGAAAAAAATCTAATCAGATGGGATGAAAATACTCTAGGCTCCTTGATTTGGAATGTTTCCAAGCAAAGCCACTCCCTGATTTTTTATCACTCCTTCTGGGAAGTGCAGAATCGAATAAAAACTTTCATTTTGAATGACTCTTGGAAACAATGGCATGTTCTGGCGCATGATACTCTAGTCAACAAATTCCTAGCCCCCACTTTTCAGGCGGGTCTGATCAAAGTAGGAAAATACTGGCAAATTAACTCCACTGGTGCCACCTAGAAGCGTTGGAAATCTTCTCGAATGGAAATCCACATTCCAGAGCATGTGGAGCACCAACCTTGGCACAATTTAACCAATTTTAGGAAAATTCAAATTATTCAGGTAGAGGAAATTTTAAGATGGGAGGACTCCTCACATGGCACCTTTACTATTCAAGAAGCCTATAATATCAAAGAATCTTTCTACCTTATCCCCCAAGAGCAGGTTTGGATGAAAATATAGATAACTAAGCATTGGCCCAAAATCAACACTTTCATTTTCCTTGTAGCACACAAAAGCATCCTTACCTGGGACAATCTAATGAAAAGAGTCTTTGTAGGGCCTTCCCTTTTCCAAATTTTCCTCAAGGATTCTAAAACCCAAAATAACTTTCTGAACCTCTCCTGCTACAGTTCTCAGGTTTGGGACCAATGTGCCATAATCATGCATGTATCGGATGTCAACTGAGAAGGCCTAAAAGAAACCATTGAAAGATGGAGAGAGTCATCTTTTCACTCTCCCATCCTCAACCGCATTTGGTAGCTAACCCCTGGGTTTATCCTCTAGCAGCTTTGAAAATATTTAAACAAATGTATCTTCTTTTCAACTTATCTGGATTGGTGGATAGTTTGGAATAAAATTCATAACAACATCAGAGAAGCCATCCACTTGCATCCTTGGAAAGACGAGGACTTCAAATTTCCTCCCCATGAACGATGCATCCTAGACAACTGGAAACTCAACTTCGATCCATCTCCTCATAAGAACCTCCATAGATGCAAAACCAAGGAAATACCTTCTCATTGGTCTCCTCCACCACCGATATTTATCAATTTAAACTTTGATGGAGCATCCAAAGGAAATCCAAGTGCAACAGGATTTGGCGTGGTTTTCCGCAATAGCCAGGGGAACATCTTACTCATGTCAGAATGAGCCATTGGACATAATTCTAATAACATGAAAGAGTTTCGAGGTCTTATAAAAGGTCTGCAGATCACTCAATATTATGGTTACCATCAGTTGATTGTGGAGGCGAACTCCTAAATAATTCTCAACCTCTTCACAAAAATTCTCAATGGAGCAGACTGAGACAAAATTTCTCCCTGCTAGAGACTCACCACTGGAATCTACGCAATTGAAACACTAACTCATCCTCACTGATCTCTTATCCCCTCACATATTCGAAGGAAAGAAAATAATATTACTCACAATTTAGCCAATATAGGGGTGTATTTAGATGGACCATACCTTCTATGCATGTCCTCCGCCCACACCGAGCATCATATCCTCCAGAACTGCATCGCTGGGGCTCTCAACAGAGATGACCCCCCGGATAGGGTGTCAGCAGAGAACATGCATCTATCGGAGGGGGAGACACCCTCCAGCTCTGCACAGGCCATGTGACCGGAACATGCGTCACCCTTCCTCTTTTTCTTGATGAGTGAAGGCTGCATTTATTTCTGCAAGCCCACAACTAAATGCTTAAGTGATATCTCCTATGCATCTTCATTCAGATAATGGAGGAATATCTATGGTCATCACCTCTATGCGTGTGTGACCTTCCACTATGTTTTTCTTATTATGACGTCACTTCACGGTTGTACCATCACGCCTCCTCATTTCCTGCCATGAAAACATCTAGTTTTCACCTCTCTCTAGCCTTCACCTTCCTCATTTGGTTTCTCTTTGCGCCTTCCTACATTCTCTCCGCCTTGGTCATGCCTTGACTTTGTGGGAATCCAAATTGAGGCCCTTTTTGGTATCAAAATAAAGAAAGTATGGCTATCTGACCCCCACTTATCTTGAATCCTTCGCCCAACACCTTGCCTTCCTCCTCCACCCAGTCCACTTTGGGCCAGAGCACCCTTCCACCGTCGTCCTCGTCCTTTACTTGTTGTGTTGAGTGGTTTGATATCCATGGTAATTCTTTGGTATTTTATCCTGGCCCAATCCAAGATTTTTCCTTCTCCTCATCGCCACCCATGGCCCACCCCACGAACTCACCTATGCACTCGGTCCCCTTGCCACTACCCTTCATCCCCTTGTGACTTCCCTCTGTCAGGCTCCTTTGGATGAAGCCCCATCCCACATGGAAGAGCCTCCAAGCCAACAATATTCATGCTCATATTGTGCTTCATGTTTAAGAATTCCTGACACGGTGGCGATATTGTATCAATTGGTATTTGCGATCTGAAAAGATTTGGACGACCTGGGTTTCTGAATGGAAATTTTGGACAAACGAAGGGATAAAATTGCATCTATGCTCCCCACACTACTCAACTGCAGTATTCTCCAGAACCAACCACCGGTACGCAGACAACTTCAACGACGTTCTTTGCTCCTGCTATCCAGGAGGCAACAATGGGCAACTTGGGAAAACGTGATAGTCACAATGCATGAGTGTCACCATGTGCAAAGGTGTTAGTTTTCATGTCTTCTTTTGTCAATCATTTATGTTTCTAGAAGCATCCTCTTGGGAAGTATGCTGCGCCTAGCACAATTTTTCCTTTTTGTATGTCAAAATTTAGGTGTTTTTTATTTTCTAGTCTGCAAGACAGGTCTAGATAAATCAATTTCCCTATGGGGTGATTCAGTTCATGTTGTTTAATCTATGGTACTTTCAATGTTAAGAAACATGATGAATTGGTTTCCCTTCGGGGCAATTCAGCACAAACATTTCCTTGACTTTTAAGATGCTATTATTATTTCTGATCTTGGAAGGTAATATATAGACAATTACATAAAAAAATTGTATTCAGATTACAAATCTGACACCTTACTCGATGTGAACCATAAATACAAGCAACGTGGACCCCACATCATGGAGGTGGAGAAATATCTTACAGCCTTGGTTCAATTGTAATCTAATTAATTGACTACTAAATTGTAAACTCAATTCAGAGGTGAAATTTTTTGAAGACTCCCGATTAAACTCAGTGAAATACAATACAAATCTAAATGGTGGAATGTTCAAATTCCCAATAAATTCGTACAAAAATGAAAACTTTTAAATAGTGTTCAACAACGCCCTCCTCTATATTACTATTTTTAGCTTTATTATCTTTCTTTGTAAATACCCATCAATTAATTCAAAACAATTTAAAGTTTTGACATGATAAGAGGATTGTTGGAAGATAGATCGTACTTTAGCCACATTATCCTAATAACTATGGGATGTGATTACATGATTCAACTCCCATAGACCGGAGGGAAAAACTATACGGTTCACTCAAAACAATAATTTTAGGAATGTTTTTTATTTATTTATTTAAGGCACATGAATAAAAACCCCCTTTAGACCCCATCTCTCTTGTGGAAAAATCAGCTGCCATGACTTTTTCCATGTCCATCTGCAGTGAGCATCACATTTTATTTTATTATAATTATATACAATGTTTAGATACTACATATTAAGCCGCACACCCATACATCATATTTTCATTACATATCGCTAATCTTGGGATTAAAAATGGGGATGTTACATCCACGGGGAAATGTATCAATATATTGTTGCTCGACAGTAAATATTACACACCACACTTACAATACTTGCAAATTACACTTAGGGACATGTAGATATAAATTTTCTTCCAATAATATTCACCTTGACAACAATTTACTTGATACGTTTCCCAAGTCCATTCATTACCTTTTCTACAAGTCAAGAGAATCCAAAAACCACTCTAGCTTCTCTAACAACACTTCTTTTGTAAATATGTTTGCAAAATTTTGTTGAGTATAAAATTTCTTAAGAGTTACTCCACCTCCATCAATAACCTATATTACAAAATGGTATTTAACTAAAATATGCTTAGTCTTACCGTGATAAGCTAGATTATTAACAAAACACAGTCACCTTGTCTTGTACTCTTCCAAAATCGCCTAATAGACTATTTAACTAAATAGCCTCATTGCATGCATGTGAGACAACTATATAGTTTTTCCTCAGTAGTAAATAAAGGAACTGTGTTTTGAAACTTTGACATCCAACAAATAGGTCCTCCTGTAAGAGTAAATACATGACCTGTAGATATCTTTTTTTCCAAATCACCTACAAAGTATAAATCAACATAACCATAAAATGAATCACTACAACCATTATAGATTATACAATAAGAGATTTTTCCACTAAGATAGGGAAACACCCATTTCACTGCTTCACAATATTATTTACGTAGATTTTATATGTATCTACTGACAACACCAACTATATGTGAAATTTTGGTTCTTCTACATACCATCACATACATTAAACTTCCTACTACACTAGCATATGGTCCATGAGACATATAATCATTTTCTACTTTATTACTAGGACATAAACTTGAAGAAATCTCAAAATGGGACGCCAAAGAGATATTTATTGGTTTGAAATTATTCATACTAAATATTAGAATATTCTTGTCCACATATTTCTATTGTGAAATCCAAATCTTACCATGTTTCTTATCTCTGTGTATTTCAATGCCAAAAATCAGTTTTTCTTCTCTTAGATCCTTTATATCAAAAGTCCTATCTAACTGAGCATTTAAATTTCTAACCTCAACCATGTGTTTTCTTGAAACAAGCATATCATCAAAATAAGACACCAAGATAATGAATATACCAATTTATGAACTTTTGAAGTAAACCCAATTCTTTGTACCCTGACCTCATTGGGAACATGCATCAAGAACGAAAAGGAGTAGACTGATCTGATACCACTGATCCAGATTTTATGAGCAAAACAAAATGAATACATATTATTATCAAAAGATGCTTAACACAAAATAATAGATGTTACCTTCATGCTGATTCCCACCACCATCCCTCACAAAAGAGGGGGGTTCTCAACACCATGGCCACAAGGGCAGTAAGAATCTCCGACAAAGATCATCTAAAAGAAGAAATAGACCACTTAACTAAGGTCTTTAATAACATTGGATATAGAGATAGAGACATCAAAAAGACAATGGATAAGAATGATAAAAGGACTCATGCCCAAAATGATCAAACCTCCAACTTAAAGGCCTTTCTTGCCTACATTAGCGGTGTCATGGACAAGATTGCAAAGTTGTTAAAAAGGAAAGAAATTAAAACCTCCTTCAAACCCCTAATTACTATTAGACAAAGAATGAAGTCGTTAAAGGACCCCATAGACCAACAACAAGGAAAAGACATCTACAAGGTCTCTTTCTCATTCAGGAAATGTTACATTGGGGAAACCAGACTATCATTTCAAGTAAGAATCAAGGAACATGAAGCAGACATCATAAATGAATGCACTCGCACTTCAACCTTAGCATAACACTCACTTAAGACCAAACACCATGTTTTCCTTGAGGATACCAAGATAGTAGCAAAAGAGGACCATTACTACAAGAGATGCTTAAGAGAATCTCTAGAGATAATCAAGCACCCCAACAACATGAATAGAGACAATGGCCTGGAGGTAAGTAGATTTTGGCACCCATTAATCAACCAACTTAGGGAACCTTATAGAGAGAATCAGGTTTGACACTGCCTCACTTTCCTTCTTGTTTTTGGCTTACCTTTGAGTCAGTTCATAGGTCTAGAAGTCTAACTAACCTTATATTACCCACTTTTAAATTATAGTTATAGAAACCTATTACTACACTTATCACTAATTAAGCTATATATACCCTAAATGACACTTTATATACTAATACTCAATTTTACCTTTCCAACTGTAGATTATCTTATACACTACTAATTACACTCCCTAATCACTTAAGACCTAAATTATAAATCAAACCTACCACATAGTATCCTAAGCCAATTAAAAATTTATAAACCCTTAGTTTATATATTTATATAACATTATCAAACCTCATAATGACTTACAAAAACCATAACAAATACATATTTTTAAAATTTTTCTAAAAACCTTAACTTATATATACACAACATTTAATTTTACACTACTATATCCTATAGTAACCCTAGTTTTATTACAATCACTTAAAACCTAATTTTTAATTAAACATAATACCTAGACATAATATTATAGATATATAACTTTAAAACCTAAATATTAAATTAAACATAATACTTAGACCTAGTTTATTTATATATAACATTATCAAACTGATATACAAAAAACATAACAAATACACAATCTTACACTAATTTATCCTATAGAACCCCTAGATTTATTATAATCACTTCTAAACTAATTAAGCATAACACCTAGACCTAATAATAATACAAAATCTTATTAAAGCATAAATTAACCCTATTTAGTAAATTTCTTAAAAACCTTAGCTTATATATATATATATATATATATATATATATATATA
>SNQJ01S0005605.1:68932-84357 GCA_010110895.2 Picea sitchensis
TAAAACTAATTCTTAAACTAAACTATAATCACTTAAAACTAACTCTTAAACTAAACTTATAATCACTTAAAACTAATTCTTAAACTAAACATCATACCTAAACTTAAATTCACCCTATTATATCATATTAAATCCATTTAAGATACCCTAGTACTATTAATAAATCAATTAAAATCAATATAATTCTAACCCTAGACCTTTATATTTATAACTCAACACTAATAAATTCCTCGACTTATATATAATATTATCAAAAACCTAGAATTATGAAATATTATCAATTATTATTATTTATCATCATTTATTAACTCTAAATTGATTTTAATTTTTCCTTATTTCTAGACATAGGGTCTTACATATAGCCGACCTAATTACAATCTCTAAATTGTCCTGCATCTACTATTAATTGACCAAGATCAACAAGCTTTGAAACTGATGATTAGTCCTGATGATGAATCCCGATTCAGATTCGAAACGTCGATGACAAAAATGACATCAACTGTGGATTGTCTCGCAAAAAACATTGAAACTACTCACCACAGAAGTCTGAAAACAATAGTTTCTATTCAATAAGGAAATAAACTAAAACTGCAAAATACAGTGGAAAACAAGCTTGCTAGAATGGTGGCAGCTTATCTCTAAGAAGATATGTGACAGTTGCACTCATTCACTGGAATATGATTAGAATGAGGCTCTCAAGGCCATTTTAAAATAAGTAGGAATGTCAAAAACCCTATACATCCAAAAACCTAACCCTAGGAGATGAAGTGCCAAAAGTCATGTGGGCCCCGTTTGGGTAAGTTAGTACATCAACTTCTCGGGGTCGTAACGTTTTCATATGATCTTTGTTTTAGACACATGATAACATGTTAAAAAGGTCTATCTGAGGAATATAAATGTTTCATGTGGTGAGCCCTACATATTTTGACCATGGAGATCCCTAAACGTTGTTTAGGGCCTTAAAATGGCCATGAAAGTCAGGGATCTGAAAACTAGGAAAAACATTGTCGACCTGAAAAACTACCAAAATAAACTAGTTGGAATAGGTGGAAGGCCACCAAAATTCATATGGATCAATACTACCCCCTTAGGAAGCAATGATATCCATTATGTTGAGTTCCCCCATTAGATGAGGAAATTTCTATTGAATTTGGCGCTGGGTGAGCCACTTGGCTTGGTTCAGGAGCTGCCCTTCTTTGACAACTCGATAAAGTTGGATCATTTGATGGCGAGTGCCCTTGACCTGTTTCTCCACAGTCTCATCATTGGATTCCTTTTGTATGCAGTTGGGGTTGAGCTCTGTTGATTTCAATTGTTCTTCTATCTCTGAGGTGTCCAATAATGGTGGGATATAAGGTCAAAGGAGATCAACATTGAATATTGGGTCCAGGCCAAGGAAAGGAGGAATTTTGAGCTCTAAAGCATTATCACGCACAACCTTGGTGATGGTGTACAACCCATAATGGAGTGGGTGAAGCTTCTGATGGGGTCTGGTAAGGCGTTCTTTCTGCAAATGAAATGAAAATTTGTAACCCACCTAAACCTTATGTGGCACGCGGTGTTGATAATGTTTCTACTTGTACTTATCATTGGACTTATGTAGGATATCCTACACCTATTGGCAGATGTGTTGGATCTACTCAATGGGCCAGGTGGCTTTGTCAGCTTGAGTTGGATCAGGATATTAGTCGAACGAGGTGATCGCAAGGGGTAGTGAAACATCTATGGGACCTAATGGCTGGAATCCCAACCCCACCTGAAAGGGGTTGTGGCCAGCCAAGCTATGAAAGGATAGATTGTAGCTATGCTAGACATAGGGAAGACTCTCATCCCATGTGCGAGGGTGCTTGGAATTATACATGTGTAGGATATGCATGATCATAATATTTACGACCTCAGTTTGACCATCTGTTTGGGGGTGGAAGGTCGTGGATTTGTTGAGCTTTGTGTCCGGTAGTGACGAGAGGCTCGACCAGAATGTGCTGAGAAATTGATTGTCCCAATTTGAGCCTATGGTTTGTGGGATTCCAAAATGTACCAAGACTCATTCAAAAAAGAGATTGGTAGTGACCTCTTCTATGACGCTCTTCTTGTAGGTGGCCATAATCGCCATATTATAAGAGTGATCGACAAACACAAAAACAAATTCATTTCCCCATTTGGTGGACAGGAGGCCCGACATGTAGTCCATGGAGATGGATTCCCATGGCCTGTCAGGAGTAGGTAGAGGAGTGTACAGGCCATGTTTCTTAGTGTTCGGTTTGGAAATAACGCAGGCAGTGCAAGACCTGACATACTTGCTGACCTCCTCTCGAAATTTTGTCCAGTACAAATGTTTCTACAACATTGCCACCTTATTTTCAATGCAGAAGTGTCCTACCACCAGACTGTAGTGAGCTTCCTAGATCATCTTCTCTCGCTCACTTGATGGAACACAAATATGTCCCAGATGACACAACAACCCATCCTGAATATGAAAATTACTGACAACTATGTTTGCGCACAACATTTGGTAGTTGGTGGTGAAGTTCAGGTCTGTCTCATAGAGTTGGGGCCATCCATAGGTCTCATGGCTGCAAGATTATACCACCATGGTGAGTGTCATGACTAGCATTTTGCTGAGGCAATCAATGATGCGGTTGGTGCTTCCTTATTTATACTTGATGTTGAGGTTGAATTCCTACAAGAATGTGGACCACTTCTGATGGTAGTCATTCTACAATTTTCCTTAATTCTGCATGAATTGTAGTGGATTATGATCAATGTGGATGACTATATCCTTCCCAAGAATGTAATGTCTCCATTGGTAACATGCTTGGACAATGGAGTACATTTCTTTGTCATAAGTAGGGTAATTACAGACAATGTCTGATAGTGTCTCACTATGATAGTCCACGGGTTGGTTGTGTTGAGTGAGAATGATGCCCACAACATAGTCTGAAGAACATGTCTCAATATTAAAGGGTTGTTGTAGGTCTGGTATTAAAAGTTCTGGGGCTGAGCACAAGTGATGCTTCAAATCATCGAACGTGTGTTGTTGGGACTGGACCCACACAAATTTCACCTTACCACCACCCTTGGTTACTTGGATGAGGGCCCATGCAATATGGGAGAATCCCAAGACGAACCTGCAGTAGAAATTAGCAAGGCCCAAGAAGCTCCAAATCTCAGTGAGTGTGGTTGGGGCTGGCTAGTCACATATGACTTGGATCTTGGCTAGATCCACATGTACACCATGTCGATCAATGATGTAGCCTAGGTAATGGACTATGTCCATGTTGAAGGATAATTTTTCCAAGTTGGTGTATATCTTGTGCTACCACAGGGTGTGAAAAACCTATTGAATATGTTGCAAGTGTTATACCCAAGTCTTGTTGTAAATGAGAATGTCATCCAAATACACAACTACAAAAGGATTGGTGAATAGTCGCAGGATATTGTCCATCATCCTCATGAAAGTGGTTCGAGCATTTGTGAAGCAAAAGGGCATGACAAACCATTCAAAAATACCTTCCTTTTAATTGAAGGTGGTCTTCCATACATCTATCTGTTCTAGATAAATGACTTACACTACACAGTTAATCCCAGAAATGATATCTAATATGTTGCACTGTGAAAGCCTCTCTATATCTATCTGTTCTATCGATACCTAGTGGTAGCGATACTTAAGATCAATTTTATTGAATTATTTGGCCCTCGTGAGCTTATCAAGGAGGTCGTTGATTGGAGGAATCGGGTATTGGTTTCTGACTGTGATTTTATGCAGGGTTCAGTAATCAATGCAGATTCGCCAGGCTCTATCATTCTTTTGTACCATCACGATTGGGCTCCCACAAGGTGATGGGTTTGGATGGATGTCCCCCTTGTGGAGAAGTTCTTGGATCTATCTCTTGATATCCTCATTCTCTAACAAAGAGTGGTGGTAGACTGGCCCATTGGGCAGCGGTGCACTAGGTGTTAGACTGATGGGGTGCTTGACCTAACATTGCAAAGGTACCTCATTGGGTGAGGAGAATATATCAAAGTATGCTTCCACGACCTTATCCACTTGCTTCTATTGTGTGGAGAGGTCGATCACGGAGACCTTGGATGTGGTTGCGATATTTTTCTCATTCTGAGAGCAAATCATGAAGAAGATAAACTTCCCCGTTTGAGAGATGACCTTCCTGCATTGCTTGGAAAAGATAAAGTAAATAATACTAGGTTGGACTACCTCCTGTATCCTGTACAATTTCTTGTTCAAAGTAATAATAACACTGCATGGCCTAGACTCATATACAACATGGAGTTTCCATAAATATGGTTGTCCCAAAAGAACGTTACAAACATAGAGAGGGGAAAAATCACACAATACCTTGTCTTTCAAGGACTTGATGTCGTATGAAAAGCGTCATTGTTGGATGATGCGAATGTCACTTCCTTAGTGGAGCCATCATATGGTGTAGGGTTGTAGGTGCGACATTGTTGATAGGGCGAGTCACTTGAAAACCTCCGCTGAGATGCGGTTCTTTTGGCTACCGCTATTAATGATGAAGTGGAGTGGGGTATCCTTCACCCACATCTGTGAATGAAAAAGGAACTCGCCTTCCTCTGGCTCGTTTGTTTCACCGGGATGGAGCTTGGTGGTAGAAATGGTAGGACTGGGTTCTACATCAATGATCTGTTACCCCCTTTATGGTTTTGACTCAGAGTCAGAATCCGCATCTGATTCAAAGACTTTCACCTCATCCACCAATGACTTCTTTGAGTGGCAATAAAAAATGTTATGCTAGGGGCTCTTATGGAGGTTGAACCACTTCCCAATATCTTTCTTTGTCTTTCTGATGTCCTTATTTACTTGCGTTCTGGACTGGTTGTCCTAAGGAGATCTATCTTTGATATGTCCTTTGTTTTTCCGGTTGGGGCCTCCCTTTCCTAGATTTTGTTGTGAGGGGTTCCCATGCCCAAATTTTTGTGTCTTTTGTTTGAGCTTTTGATCAATTTTGACCACATATTGGTAGGCCACACCTAAGGATGAGATGTTCAGAAACTCCATTTTGTCCTAGATGTATCTATGAAAATCGCCATGATACTGAAGCACCATATGTCTCTCACAATATTTGATATCCATCTTGGTGTGCAAGGTATGGAAGATATTTGTGAAATCGGGCGCTGCTTGGTCTCTTTCCTACCGCAGTGTGGTCCATTTTGCATACAGGTTGTCATAACTTCCAACATGGTAGTATTGTTCCTTAATAGCATCCCTGAAGGACTCCCAGGTGACTACGACTCTAAATAATGAGGGTTCCTCTATTTCCTTCTTCCCACAGAAAGTTTCCCACCAATCTTTGACATGGGGAACGACTTTGAGTATTGCAAAAGTAATATTTTCTCTATTCGAGAAGTTATGGACAAATAAATACCCTTCTAGCAGATTCAGCCATTTATCTACAATATTTGCGCTTATCTGACCTTCAGATATAGGAATATCGAAGTTGATTTTTACCTTGAAGGGGGAGGCACCTCTGTTTGAGGAAGATATGTCGCCTATTGGTATCCATCGAAGCATTTGCGCAAAACTATCCATCATCTCGTTCCTTTGTTGCTTGAGGGATTCCTCAAGCAACATTTTGAAGGGATCTCATGTCCCGCTGTCTTTATTTTCTCCTACCATGAGAGATTTCTTTAGCATGCGAGAGATTTTTTCCTCAAGAGAAACAAGCTTGAGACCCAATTATTTGTACCTTGACCTCGTTGGGGACATGCATTAAGAACGATAAGAAGAATACCGCTCTCATACCGCTGATCCATATTTTATGAGAAGAAAAAAATCAATACATATTATTATTGAAATATGCTTAACAAAGAATAACAGATATACAAAATAACTAGTTTCTATTTAATAAGGAAATAAGTTGAAACTGTAAAATGTAGTGGAAAACAAGTTTGCTAGAATGGTGGGGGCTTATCTCTAAGAAGAGATGTGACGATTGCGCTCATTCGCCAGAAGATGATTACAATGAGGCTCTCAAGGACTTTTTACAATAAATAGTAATATAAAAAACCCTAGACATCCAAAAACCTAACCCTAGGAGATGAAGCACCAAAAGTCATTTGGGCCCCATTTGGGTAAGTTAGTACATCAACTTCTCAGGGTCATAACTTTTTCATATGATCTCCATTTCAGGCGCATGATATCCCGCTGCAAATGTCTATCTGAGGAATACACATGTTTTCTTTGATGCTCCCTACACATGTTGACTATGGCAAGCCCTAAAAACGATGTTTAGGGCCTCAAAACGGCCCTGAAAGTCACGGACCCGAAAACTAGGAAAATAACTTTGGAACTGCAAAACTGCAAAAATCAGACAGTTGGAATAGCTGGGAGGCCACCAAAATCCATTTGGATCATTTATCCTAATCATACATTTCTAATGTTAAATTCCATCCCATATATGTTGGGAAACATCCTAAGATTTTAGTAGAAAATTTCATTAAAAAAAGAATAATATAACCAATGACAACACTAATTTCAGGATACATAACATAGAAGATAAATATATATTTAAACTTGTGTATAACTGATCATGTTTTCAAAATTCCACTCATATATATATAAGTTGTGTGTCCATGTTTTCAAAATTTCACTCCTCTCTTTATATACAAAACTTGAAATACTGTAAATTCCCAAAACACTTTGGAGATAATTTTAGATGGTTCTTTCAATAATCAACTACTATCTTGTATAAGAAAGAGGATGATTATTTTTCATTTGATATAGCTTGGGTGTTTTGGAGGAATGATAGTGGCCCTCCTACCTAGGTTCAAATCCTTCTAGTGACATGTTGTGCTCTTTAAGGAGTCTATAATATGCTTTGGTTATTGAGCTCCCATTATTCCAAAAATGCTTAATATTCAGACATGTAGCTGTAATATGAACTTAATGGTTAAATACTTTTGTTTTTTAATATGATTGGATTTATTAAAAGGGTGTTAGGTTATTTGAAACTTATTGACGTTTCAATCCCTTAGCTGGGATCATCATCGTCTCAATGTTTTGTACACTTCTATTTTCACCACTCTAGAAAATATTTCCATAATTAATAATTGTATTTGTTATAGTGATTTTATAATTAATACATGTATTAACTAGGGGAAATACATGTTTGTTGGTTTATAAGATAAGACAAATTGTGGTTTTGTGGTGTACAAATAAACCCATCACTGTAATGGGAAACATTATATGGAAATGATCTCTATTTCTCAGTTTTAATATCTTAAAAAAAATGATTGCATGATATATTGCTAAATCTGTTATAGTCATAATTTGTACTATGATAAGGTGAGTCTTAATTATAAGCCAAATTAAATGGTAAAATAAAATATTAAATAAATTTATCTTAAAATTCCATACTTTAAACACAAATGTACACATAGAATTTGCTTTGTCTGACCCACTATATATTTTATCCTTAAATAATAAACGATACGTTCTTGATAGATTCATTCGTCGATGCCTGAAGAATACTCTTAAACATGAACTTGTATTGCCTCTACAGAGCTGGAATTTCTAAATTATTTCTCTCAATTTGAAGGTATTTAAATTTACAATCGCAGACTATTATTGACTCTCTTGAGGTGGAACTTTGACATGATTTCTCTCAATTTGAAGGTATTCAAATTTATCATTGCATAAGGTGCATTCTATTATCCAGTATGTTAGCACTGAGAGTCACCCTCAGATTGCAAGAGGATAAGCCCAGTACCCATCATAATTTTGGTGGATGTTGGTTCTATGAGTGGAGGTCAAATGGACAAAACGAAATACAAGAATGATTTTAATCACATAAACTGGACAAGAAATGAAAAGGGAAGTGAGGTCCTCATCAACTTCATTCAGTGATTTGACTTTAAGTGTGAGTAGAAGAAAGAATTAGTGAGAGAGGCGAACAAGATTATTATGAGCATCCAGACTTCAAGCAACTTGGTGAAGAAAAACTCAGGCCCAAGAGCACTCTTGAACTCAAATTTTAGACACTGAAATATGTCACAACAGCATAATAATCAAAAGTACATCACCATGTAAATACAACAACTCGACTAGATCCTCCATGCCTGAGTCATTCAGCGTGAGGGAAGATAAGATAACAAATAAGTTGACTAAAACTATTCACAACGATACTGTAATCAAACCTAAATTACAATAGAACCAAAACCCTCGACTTCATCCTCCATTCCTAAGTGTTTCATCATAGTTTAAACAAAGAGATGAAAGAATTTGACTTCTATTAATGCGAAAGTATCAAATTTGATACATAACCAAAGAATAGTTCTAGCATCAAAATTACACACTAGGGAGCTCTGCTCAACAATTTGACGACCTTAACAAAATCTTGAACTGATCTATTTATACTCAAATCGGTCCACAACTACCAGGAGTGTGACCTGGCCATTCCATTTAAAGCCTTTCATTTGTGCCTTCTTCTGAGAGACTGTGCATGCATCCTTTTGTCATAAGTGAGCTTAGATAAACATGGGCCTACAGGAAAACCGTCCATAGGGGTACCTCGGGTTGATAGTTTTGTCTCCATGACCATAAATTCCATGCATTCTATTTATGGAGTGAGTCGAGGTTTCAACCACCACTCCTTTTTCATTAACTTATTTCTCTCAGGATCACAATGAGGATTAATTCCTATTGGGAGGCCACGCGTTGATATTTGATTAGACATTATATAAGAACGTGATTACGGGGCCATTAAACGTTGTTTGGACTCACACCGCTTTTAAGCTTGCAATTCACCACCTTCTGCCACGTATCTCTTTTACTATACCACGGTTTCAATTGTGGGACCGCTCAAGAATTTTATCGTTCTAGTATGTTGCATCCCTGCAATGAAACGTGGTCATTGATTTGGTTGTGATCTGTGATCTAGGAAAGCCCCACTTTTTTTCCATGTGTCTCTCTTGGATGGAACCTGCTTCCTGCTACGAAGATCAATGACTCACAATTACTTTGCGAGTTCGGGCTTCATGCCTTTTCAGTGCATAGCTCTTAAAATCCTCTGAAGTGTTGAATTTCCAAAGTGTGAGATATGGCGATGCGTGTCCTCTTGATTTGGATGACTGAGATTTATTTTGGGAGTTTGAACTTTGGCTCTTCAGAAATTTTCAATGCACATCTCTTACAATCCTCTAAACTGAGGGATCTGCCTCCATGTGTCCTCAACCTTCAATGGATCAGATTTACTTCGAGACTTCGGCTCCTCTATATAGTCGTCAATCCTGGTGCTACTTTAAAATCCAGAACGCATGAGAGCCGCTGATTTGAACTATTCATGGGATCTTCGTCGTTGAAAATAGAGCATGTCTACTTGCTTGTGTTTCAAGCCCGAAATGGACTATTATGAATGTTCCACGTTGTGCTCATGGTTGTTCATTGTAAAAACAAAGGAATTGGATGACCCGATGTGAGCTCAATCAATAGAAAATAAGATGACCGGTAATTTGGATCAAATATCACGATATGTGTTCATATTTTAAAGAAAATAGAAAACCCCTGAGTCGAGAATCAGTTAATAAAGACACTAAGGAAAACGAGATCATTGATCGGAAAGGGAAATTGACTTTATCAACCAGAAGGGAAAAATCCTAGGAATGGTGTGTGAAAAAGAGGGAGACGGAGTAGGGGTGCAGACTTGGGTATTCACAACAAACACATACGACTCCTAATAGTTTTATGTGATAACATAGTATGAAAGAGAAAAATAAAATAAAATTAGTAGGATAAAAGAATCTAAATAAAATATAAACCCAAATTAATAATAAACCAAGAGGAATAACTCAAGTTGATGTGATTTTGTAGTTAGGGAAAGGACAAATTATTCTAATTTGAAGAGGCCTATCTACCTTATGACCATTTAAAATTGCATTTATATCAATAAAATATCCTCCTCTACTTCATTAGTCCTGACACTCTCCATATTCATGGTATATTTTAATCCCAAAAAAGTACTCAACTGATTACATAAATAAACAATATATATTCTTATAACTATAATTTTATTAGCTTGGTAATCAATTCAATCTTAATTGAGTTTAATTTAGGGGTTTGGGAGGAATGATTATCATCCTCCCTACTTTGATGCAATTTCTGCAATTGATATGTTGAGTTCATAAGGAGTATATTGTTGTAATGGCTTCAATCTTTGTTGTTGTTGGGTATTGTGCCATGAATATTCTAGGGTTTACCATGGGTACTATCCTGGAAATAAGGGAAAGTGTTGTTTTTGGGACATCCTAGAAATAAGGGGAAGTAGTGTTTTCACCTGAATCCAACCATACAAATTTAGGCAAAATGGCAATTTTTTGTGGTTTAAATTGCATTTCTGAATGCATAAATGGATTCAACCTACCTTTGAGGCACTAGGAAATCTTCCAACAATTTTTGGCAGTATTTGGGGAAAAATTAAACACAATATCCCCGTAAAAGAGCTAGAACTTAGAACATCTAGACTACAGTCCCTAGCTTTATAAGATGAGAAAAAAAGAAAGAAAACAAGACACGAAGATTCTAAGGTTTACCTTGGGTATTATTTACCATTCAATATCTATGACAGTGGCTAAATATATTTGGGGTGGGTTTAAAATGACTCTTAACCAAATTAATGTCATCTATATTTTAGGATTTACCCTAATACCATTCTCTAAATAAAGGAAAATATTGAATCTTTTTGGATCTTATAAATTGAGGATATATATATATATATATAGTACTTACCATTCACTTTCACTATGTGAGACAAACACTAAATATCTATGGTGTTCGTTTAAAATGACTCTCAACTAAATGTATGTCAACAAGCTTAATGATATAAACTAGCAACAACCACTTTATAAAAGTGGTTGATATCGATGTCATTTTCCACCTTTCCAAACTAATGACGTTGTTAGTTCACGACTGACATGCCTTAGGTACTACCATTAATGTATTAATTACTTATTACCTTAATTTAATATATAATAATAATATATTAATGCATAGTACTTAATGTTTTATTAATGTATTAATGCAATGTATTATGTAAAGTATTAATTGATTAATATATTAATATTATAATACATTAATCAATTAATACATTAATACGTTATTAATTTATACATTGTTAAAGTATTAATACACTAATAAAGTAATACATTAATAAATACATTACTAAAGCATTAGTACATTAAGAATGCATTATTACATTACTATAATGTAAAATTAAAGTAACATTATTGCATTACTATAATCCAAGATTAAAGTAATAATACATTAATTATGTAATGTATTGATTAATTAATACATTATTATTAATACACTCCTAAAGTATTAAAATATTAATACATTAATAAAGTACATTAATAATACATTATTAAAGTATTAAAGTATTAATACATCCATTGAAAATGACCATGGGTAACTATGATTGACCATTATAGTGGTTTCTTATGGTCATGACTGTGATTGACATCAATAAGTTAATGTATATTTTAATGTATAAATTTAATTAATTAATACATTAATACATTTTTAATAAATACATTACTAAAGTATTAATTCATTAAGAAATTAATAACATATTAATACAATAATAAAATGATACATTAATAAATTAGTAATACATTACTAAAGGGTTAATACATTATTGTATAAAATAAAGTAGTAATACATTATTAAAATATTAATACATTAATACATTAATTCACAATGACTATGGTTGACTATGGTTTACCATGACCATGGTTAACTTTGGTAGACCTTGGTTGACATTGGGAAGGAAAGTTTTAGTATGGTTGATCATGGTTGTCCTTCATCATGGTTGACTACAGTTGACCATGACCATGGTTTAATATGGTTGATCAAGGTTTATTATGGTTGACAATGCCCATGGATGACCTTCATTGACCATTCAGATGTGATTATTGTGGGTTATGTTGATTATGTTTAACCATAGGTTACTATGTCACTACTACATTGCAATGCTGATCATGTTTTGTTCCTATCACATTGTGACAACATGTTTCATTCATCATATTGTGAAATTATCTTTTGTTCATCACATGACATCATAAGTTTATGGTCATCAAATTACAATGAAGGATTTTTGTTCATCATATTATGGCATTGAATAGGCTTGTCACAGTGCAACGATCGGTTATGTTCGTCACATTACGACATTGGAAAATGTTCATGTCATTGCAATGTTGGTCTATGTTTGTCACATTGCCACATTGGGTTATGTACATCACCTTACAACAATGGGTTGTGTTCATCCCATTGCGACATCTGTTTACATTCGTCAAATTGTGATAACATGGAAATGTTCACCACATTGCAACGTCCATATATGTTTGTCAGATTGTGACAATAGGAAATGTCCGTCACATTACGACATCCATATATATATATTTTAGATTGTAATGATAGGATAATGTTCATTAAATTACAACATTGAAATGCTTGGTAGATTGGAACATTACTATATTTGACACAATATGATGTTTGGAATGTTTTTCACATTGCAATGTCGGGATATGTGTGTCACATTGCAATGTGAGGAAATGTTCATCACATTATGATGACAGAACAATGACCGACACATTACGACGTTGGGATATGTACATCACATGGCAATGTGAGGAAATGTTCTGTAATAGCCAAATAAATTTAACATCCCTTAATTACATAAACTGTAACAGTAATATCTACTTGATTCAGAAAATTCAATAATTCCTTTTTAATTGAGCACATACGCATTTTAAATTTAACAACGAATATTAAAATTTTATAACAGAATAAAAACAAATACACAATTTTAAATACCTGGGTCTGATGCTAACCCTTCGTTTGTCCGCTTGTCTTGTTTACCTTTGTTGATTTGTGTAAACACTGCCCAAACCTTGTTCCACCCTGCCAACTAGGACAACTTCCTAGATCTAAGATATCATATGGATATCCTAGCCCCCGTGCCCAAAACCTCCAGCAAACCGGTGCCTGTACTGATCCAATCCGACTACCGAACTCAAATCTCCTCTATGCAATCCAAGAGAGAACTCCCCCCCAAAATTTCCCGTAGAATGGTAATGCCTCCTCCGTAAACCTCCTCCCCTCATATTTCTCCTTCACCGCCCTACCTTTCATTTACTTCCTTACCTACCCATTTATTATCTTATCCCCTCATAATTAATATCTTGTCCCTTTATATTCAATGTATTATCCCTTTCCGTGTATGCAAGTTTTTAACAAATTAACTTATAATTTATTATCCCTATTAATTTAATACCCATGTCAATGAATGTAACATGTAATTGATTAATCAATTAATTAATCAAATTGCAACCATTAATTAATCAATAAATATTTAATTAGTATCTTTATACCAATCTTGTTTAATTAATACTATGTTAAGACAATTAATCCCCTAATTAATTTTTACTTAATAATCCTTAAACATTTATTCAACTAGGGTTGTTACATGTTTGTCACTTTGTGGCAACACAACAATGAGCAAGACATTGCAACATATGTTTATGTTCGTCATAATGCGATGCTAATATCCACATTGTGATGTCATGGCCATGTTGGTCACATTGTGACATTAGTTTATGTTCGTCACTTTGCGATGTTACTATGTTTAGCAGATTGCAACATTACTATGTTCGTCAGATTGCAATTTTATTATGTTTTTCACTATGATACATATTGTGATGACAACGATATGTTCATCATATTGTGACAACAAGGATATGTTCATCACATTAGGAAATATTTTTATGTTCGTCAAATTATGCTAACATGTAAATTTTCATGACATGGCAATGTCCATATATGTTCGTTAGATTGTGACAATAGGGAAATGTTCGTCAGATTGTGATGAGAGGACAATGTTCATCAAATTGCAACATTGCAATGCTTGGTAGATTGGAATGTTACAATGTTCAACACATTGTGATATTTTGAAATGTTTATCACATTACAACGTTGGGATATGTGCGTCACATTGCAATTGAGGAAATGTTCGTCACACTGCGACAACACAAAAATGAGCGTCACATTCCAATGTATGTTTATGTTCATCACAATGTGACGTTACTATCCACATTATGATGACATGGATATGTTGGTGACATTGTGACATCATTTTATGTTCATCACATTGCGACGTTACTATGTTCAATAGATTGCAATGTTATTGTGTTCTTGAGATTGAAATGTTATTATGTTTATCACTACGCAATGTTACTATGTTTGACACATTGCAACATTACTAAGTTCATCATGTTGTAACATCTGATTTTGTTTTTCATATTGCAATGCTCACATATGTTCGTCGCATTTGGTTGTTTTGTGTTTGACACATAATGGAAAGGAATTTTTGGTGAAGTTTTTTTTAAAAATCTAACTTAGTGTTTGCTTTGGAAAGAAGATATAAACTTTGAACTAATGTGATATATTTCATAGAAAGAATCTTAGAATCATACTTGTTATAAGGTAGTAATAATAAAACATTAATAAAGTAGTAATACATTGACCTTAATGACATTATAAATACGTTATTAAAGTATTAATACATTAATCTATAATGTAACATATTAAATTATCAATACATTAATAAACACATTATTAAATTATTAATGCCTTAATAAATACATTATTAAAGTAGTAAGACATTAATAATACATGATTAAACTATTAATACATTAATTGAGAATGATTGTGGTTAATTATGGTTGACCATGACCATGGTTAACTTTGGTAGACCTTGGTTGACATGGGGAAGAAAAAGTTCACTATGGTTGATCATGGTTGTCCTTTACCTTGGTTGAGTGTAGTTGACCATGATGGTGGTTGACTTGTTAACACGATATGGTCGACCTTAGTTGACCATTTAGATATGATTATGATGGGTCATGTTAATTAAGCTAAAATATTTTTTACTATGGCACTACTGCATTACAATGTTGATCATTCCATGATGTTTTCTTTTTAGATAATATTTTCTTTTTATGTTTTATAATGAAACAAAAAAATATTTTTTATATTAAAATCATCCATAAATATATAAAAGATATTTATATATTTTGACAAATTTAAAATATCTTAATGTAAATCAAAATTTGTTTTTCTCTTAATATATTGTTATTAGACATTTAGCTTAAAATATAGAATATTGTTTTTTTCTTGATATAATATACTCGTATTAGATATTTGATTTACATTACACATTTTATTTGAAAAGAAAAATATAATTATTTAATAATATCAATTTTTGAATATAATCTTGTATTTATTTGATTTCATTTTTATTATTATTGTTTGAATTTATTCAATTACTTATACTGTGTTAGTTGTTTTGAAATTATTTCTCTCTAGTTTTGAGCGGTTTTGAACTAGAATAATACTT
>SNQJ01S0005605.1:84477-103843 GCA_010110895.2 Picea sitchensis
AGAGAGAGAGAGAGAGAGAGATGTTAAGGAGATATTTTATTTCTAAAATTATATATTTGGGGTTTTCAATGAGAATAATACTTCTCTATAGTCTCATCTCTCCAGACTTGGTTTTCGGAAATTATCTTTGACTTCTTCAACGAGTTGAGCTATTGGACATCTGAAATGAGGTGAGTCACTTTTTACTTTGATTCAATTTTAATTTTAAGTAAAGAGATTTAAATATATTTTATTTTTTACTTATTTTAAGCTTCATAAGTAAAAGTTGATTTGAGAGATAAAGTCAATCCATAATAATAATTGTTACATATTTTGTTCTCTTCTTTTCAATATGAGCACTCCACCACCTTTTCCAAAAACTCATCTTAACAAGGGAAAGGTCCCCCAAAATCACCCTAGAGATCCTTTGCGATTATATGGAATCAATAGAAAAAAGAAGAGAAGAGAGAGATGCCAAAATCCAAATAGAGTTAGAAACATTAAAAAAAAGGAGTGAAGAAAGAGACTTAAAACTCCAAATAGAGCTAGAGGAAATGATTGATAAAAAAATTAAAGATACCATTCAAACTCAAATAGAGGATAAATTCTTAGGGTTCAAGAGTGAATTGCAAACAATGAAGGATATAATTCAAGAAATGGAAAAACATAAACAATCAACCTAAGAAGGATGGGTTGAAGAAAACCACATCTTGAGAGATAGAATTAAAGAGCTAGAAGAAAAACTAACCAACAATTTGACCCTCAGTAATATGGAAAACAAATTGGATATCAAAACCATCAAAGAGGAAATGAATAAGCTAATCGAATTGGACCATGAGCGTAACAAAAGACCCTTCAACCTCATAATTTTTGGTATAAAAGAACAATAAGAGGAGGATACGCTAGCAATAGTAAAAGAAGAATTAAAAAATAAATCACAAATTGATACAACTTACCTCATAGTACCAAAGAGGCTATGAAAAATAATTGATCACAAATATAGGTTGATTCATGTCAAAATAAGTTATAATGACCATAAATATAACATACTTAGTAAATATTTGAGCTTAAAAGGGTCGGGAATATTTATAAATGAAGACCGCATTCTCGAAGACCAAGCTGGATTAAGGAAGGTAGCTCAAAAGGTAAAAGAAGCCGGGAAAGAACTAAAATTGACAATAATTAGAAATCAAAAAGCTATTGTTAGAGATAGAGACGAGAAGGATAATAATAAATAGGAATTTGGGACACTCGAGATCCTTTTTTGGAATTGTCATGGCTTTCCATCGTGGAAAGGTCCTATGATAAGTTGGATCGCGAGTGATATTAATACTATCTATCTAGCTTACACTTGGGAGCATGAGGATTCTAAGGTCCCTAGCATGGAAGGATTTGTCTTATGGTTGGCATGGCACAACAAATCCCACCGTAGAGGGATAGGAGGCATAGCTTGTTATATTATAAAGAGCATTTCTCCTCACATTCAACTTCATAAGATTGACCCTCTTAATCAATACATTTGGATAGAAATTTTTGACACCAATGCTAAGACAATGTATATAGCAATTTGTTATTTTGCACCTATTAATTCTACTTTTTATAAGAAAAATAGTCTAGATAAAAAATTGTCCCTATAAACATTTAGAATAAGATATTTATAATTTGAAAAATGAAGGTAATATCCTCCTGCAATGAGACTTTAATGCTAGGACTGCAACTAAACAAGCTACTCTTTTAAATAATGAGTCCAACCATAATCCTTTATGGGTAGATGAGGACCTTGTTTTATCTAATAGCTACAAAAGAATCTCTAAAGACCTAATTGAGAACTTGTTTGGTACTGAGTTGGTCAAGCTATACAACTCTCAATACCTAATAATTTGCAATGGAGTAATGAAGTGGCCAAACTCCAACCAGATGACCTATATTCATGGGCTAGGTAATAGTGTTGTAGATTATGTGATATCTGATATCCCTGTTTCCAACCAAATAACAACTTTTGACCTTTTAAATGACCATGGGACTCACTCTGATCATAAAACTTTAACCCTAACTCTAAAATTTTCCATGCATAGGAGCACCATTGAAGACAATTCTATAAATCAAAGGAATTTTTGCTTTGAAAAAAGTAAAGTTGACATTTTCTTAAAGGATTTAAATAGTAAATTAAACTTCCTAACTTATAAAGACAACATTGAAGAACTCTATCATAATTTTACAACTACCCTTTCTACTTCTATTAACAATTTCTGTTTCGAGGTGTCCTATAAAAAGAATAATAGAACGACCAACCCTTGGTATGATAAAGAATGTAAAATTGCTACGAAATACATTAGGGATGCTTCTAATGAGACCTTAAAACTAGATAAGATCAATACGTAAAAAACCCTAATTAAAAGGAAAAAAATATAGTATATCAATAAAAGACAAGAACAACTTTCACAACTATACAAGTTGGATCCTAAGAAGTTCTCGAGCCAAATTCTAAAACACAATACTAAAGAAAATAATAGGATTCCCTTAAGGGATTGGAATTCCTACCTTCAAAGTCTTTATGAGTTCCCTAATGCCATGGACACCATTCCTATTGTCCCTATAAAGGAAAAAGTTGTTTCTTTAGATGACATAGAGTTCGGGATTAAGCAACTCTCAAATGGGAAAGATAAGGACATTGAAGGCTACCAAGATGAAATTTTTAAAATCGAAGGGCCAATCCTTATCCCTCACATACATAAGCTCTTCAATTTGGAAGTCAAGCAGGGCTTCCCTAACCCCTGGATGCAAAGCCTCATTGTTCCTATTTTTAAAAATGGGGATAGAAACATTCCCTTTAATTATAGGACCATTATGATTAGCCCGATTTTAGCCAAGATTTATGGAATTATTTTAGAAAAGAAGATTAGCCTTTGGCTAGAAAGTCATAGTAAAAGAGCTAAAGGCCAGGCCGGGTTTAGGAGATATCATTCAACTATGGAAAATCTTGTTACCTTTAGGATCATTGCAGAGGAGTTCCGCAATACTAAAACCAATATTTTTTGTTGTTTTGTTGACTTTAGAAAATCTTTTGACATGGTTCCTAAGAAAAAACTTTGGAATAAGTTGGAAGAGATAAAAGTGCCTCTCAAGTTGAGGGATACTGCAATAAGGATGTATGAGAACGTTATTGCTAAGTTTAAAAGGACCGAGGGCTGGTCAAAAAAGATTAACTACAATATCAGAGTCAAACAAGGTTGTCCCTTGTCCACTACCCTTTTTGGCATATACATTGACAAGTTAGAAGAATGCTTGGAAAAATGAGGTTGTGTCGACCCTACTATCATTGGTATAGTCATCAACCTTCTTCTTTATGCCGATGATATCATTCTTATGGCAAGGAATCCCCATGATCTTGAAAACCAACTAAGAATCCTCAAGGATATTTCCTTCAATATGGGTATGATTGTTAATACTGATAAGACTAAGGTCATGATTATTAAATCCAATAAGATCTCTTATAATACTTTTGTATATGACAACGACAACTTGGAGGAAGTGACTTCATACAAATATCTTGGAATTGATATTCACTACAAGCTCAATTGGAATTATAGCATTGAGAAAAGGATTATTGGGGGATGGAAAGCTTATTATGGGCTTGAAAACAATTGTAAATCAAATGATCTTTGGAGTTGGGATAAGATGAAACTCCTCTTTGAGACTCTTATTACACCTGTTATTCTTTATGGATGTAAAGTCTAGGGCTATAGTATCTCTCGTGAATCCTGGAGAAAGATAGAGAAAATACAAAGAATTTTATAACCTATAATCTCAAAATTAAATGAAATACGCCCTATCTCATCCTCCTCTTAGAAACAAGCCTCTCCCCCATTAAGATCATGGCTATGACTAGATACCTAATGTATAAGAACAAATTAAACAACATGGAAGACAAGAGGCTACCTAAAATTGCTTCAAAATCAAGTCATAACCATCATCGACTCAAGCGAGGATGGCATAAAGACGTCCGGTCTTGGCTAAACTATTGGGGAATCATGGAAGAAACCATTTTGTAGAAAAAAGATACTATTAAAAAAAACGTCAAATCAAAATTTAAAGAGAAAATGTGGTGTGATAAATAGTTAGAGGAAAAGAGAAAATTAAGGTATTATAAAGATGTAATCAACCCTAATCTAGAAGATCAAAATTATCTATGTGTTTTTCCAAGTGCTAAGAAAAAAATAAGCATTGCTACGATAAGAAAAAAATCTCACGAGATCCATAGTGAAATTGGGCATTGGAAAATTCCTAAAAATGCCATGTGGGATGAAAGAGTGTGTCACCTTTGTGACACTAAGAAGGATGAATGAAAACACTTTCTCTTAGATTTTCCATCATATACATATTAGATCATTTTCAAAATATTTAGCACACTACCAACCTTCCTAACATCTTAACTCAACAAAAGTGTGGAGATCTTGACTTCTCTTAATGCTTTTTGTAACATCCGAATAATTCTAAACATTATTTATTTTCCATAACCAATTTTTCAAATTTGAAACAATAATTTCTTAGCATCATAGTGATTCTCATAACAACAAGTTTAATAACTCAAATTTATCAATGCATCTTGCTTTCATGGCCCGAAGAATAAATACATAACTTAATAAGTACACAGTTCTACGTGCTAATTACTTGTTGCCAGCATTGTGCCTTCTTCTTTGGATTCACTACACACTCCTCCGATCAATCACGCCTAAGCGAGAATGGCTACTAAAACCTCTATCACTTGTTGCCAATAAGAAAGCATTAGCTCGAGGGATATCTACGAGGATATCACGGCCCTCCGTCTTAAAACCTCTAACAGCAGCGATTGGCTCAACTGATCAAGATGCCATAATCCACACAATACCAAGGTGCCTACAATATCGCTGCTCACAGCCAAAAAAATAGTTCGCTGCATCCATTCCCCCCTCGAATGGTGCAGCGCATGTACCCTCTTTACTCACCCTTATTCCTCCCGACCGCCTCTTGCATTTACTCTCCAACCACCCTCATGCCCCCTCCATTACTCACTCCCATGATGTTTTATCTTCGGGATTCTGGGCTAACATACGCCAGCCACCCTCTGCCGTATACTCAATCCCTGTTATCTCTTTTTGTTACATTTTATCTCTTACATTAATCACTCTTATATTCTTTAGTTAATTTTGCTTCCATAGTTTTACCCCAGAAAGTGTTGTTGTTAGAATTGCGTTACGCTTTTAAATTACATAAACATAATTCTGAGAGCATCACAAGTAATCCACTTCCACCCTCTTAAGATGGATGAATAATTTTGGTCTTAGTGAACTTACAATAATCCATCATCATCACATCATCATCTTAGTACATTTCATTAAAAATATTTAGATTTTATATGGCTAATTATTATTTTCATTATTATTTTGCCACAATTTATTTTTGAAGTAAACAAACAAAATAATTATTTATAAAGAAACATTTCAAAACAAAAATACATAATTATATGGCAAAAATAGAATTAAAATAATACACAAAATTTAATAAAATTGTAAATAGATTAATGATAAAATGCTTTCATATAATAAATATTATATAAAAACTTTTCCTATAAAAGACTTAGAGCTACAACTCACACTAAATATGGTAAAAAAAACTTTTTATATAACAACTTAAAACTTAATGAAAATGGAAATTTTATTTTAAATCTAATAATAAAACAACTTCTTATATTATATTAAAAAAACTTCACGTATAAATAAAAACTTTCTAATTTTTAACTTTTCCTTATAATTTCTTTCACTAATCCTCTCATGTGTATTTTCGATCTATAACACCTCCAAACTAAAATGTATGAAAAACTTTTCATATAAAGTGATCCTCTCACATTAAGGAAACTTCTCTTATAAAAAAACTTTTTAGATTCGGGCCATTTTAATTATGTAAATTGAAAAGTTTAATAATGTAAGAACCGTAGATCTAAAGTGTAATGGGCCATTAGATTCATTTTTCTAGGCTAATTTAATGATGTAAATTGAAAAGATAAATAATCTCAGAACTGTAGATCTAAACTGCTATTCTATTCAATTTTCTGGGCGAATTTAATTATGTAAATTGAAAAGCTTAATAATATAAGAAACTTAAATCTAAAGTATAATGAGCAATTAGATTCAATTTTTAATTGTGTAAACTGAAAAGCTTAATAATTCAAATGGCCAAATTTAATTGCATAAAAGCATAATCCTAATTATTTAAAAGATTTTGTAGCATAACTTTAATTACTTAACTTGAGAATATAGCTCTAAACTAAATATTATATATAAAAAGAGTTATTATGATGTAAAAATTTTATATAAACAAAATTCAATTTAGTGGATGGGTTAATTGTATCTAAAATGAAAATCTTGAATTATTTAAAAACTTAGAGACCTAAAGGGTGTGGTGAGTGAAATATGGTGTGTGGAATTGAGGAATCCTAGTCTAAAAGCTTAAATCATCCAACTTAAAGCCTTAACTATGCAGCTATGTAAGAGGTGTATCAACTTAGAAACCTTAACTGTATGCAACTATGTAGGTTCAGACCTAATTATCTAAGGGGGCTTATAGACTGGGCTATACATTATAAGCTGAACCCCCTAACTGTTTAAAACCATAAAAGGCTTAAACTCAAAGGCCTAATTGTCTAGAAACCATAACTATCTAAAGGAACAGTGGAAGTGAAGCAAACCTTAAAGTGGGGCATGGTGGCCAAAAAGACTAATTAATTATAAGATGCATTTGTCTCTCCTCTAGATTCCATGCATTTCTAAGCATACCATTTGTGATGGTTGGTGGGTGGTCCTGACCATCCACCCAAATAAAATTGTAGCAAAAATAAACCTTTTTGTTGTCTATTTATTATCATTTGCAGAAATGGAAAGTAAATACGGAGAAGTAAACAGGAGGCATAAAATTTGTTTCAAATGACTGTACAAACTATAACAATACACATATAAATATTCACAAGATATGCTTGACCAAAAGGCAAATCATGAAAATCGTTTAGTCTCACTGCATGACACGATACTCCCTATGGTGAATACAAAGATTTCCATGGTGGTGGGATCTTCCCTTTTAATTAATAATATTACAGATTTTCCACTCATCTCTTACAGAACCTTCTCTCTGAGCTTACACATCTTACTTTTCTGTTCAAGATAACAAAGGAAAACCTCATGTTAGTATAATATTTTGGTTACAAATTTTGTAAAGACTACACGGAATGCATTTAATAATATACCTGATGTGATTATCAGATAAATATATATTTCTGCTTATGTGGAGTTTCTGGTTATGAACTTTTCAGTGCCATTATGTATATCGATCAGTTCAAGGACTCCGAGAGTCCCCCAAACACTTCTGGGATCGTGATCATTCTTTCACAACTTCACTGAAGTGCTTGAGGGAATCATCACAACTTCACTGAAGTGTTTGAGGGAACTCCAAGAGAGCTGAACATGAATATTGACGCCTGAGTGATAATATCTACAATCTTCGTAGCAGCTCATATCATCTCCACCAGAATGGTCTAAAGAGAGGGTTGGTTATTATATAGGGAGGATGGTTATGGAATCTCTCGTCATGGCCAAATGGAGAATAAATTCTGCTTAGCGCATACATTATATTCGAGATAAATACAGTGCACCGAAAACAGATCCTCTTCTTTGGAATCCGTTTCCACAACATTGCAGGCCGCACCACCGTACAATGGCTTGTCCTGTCCTGAAATTAATGTACTTTTCCTTAGATTCCCTAATACTTAAAATGCCGACGACAGTTTTAAAGTAAGAGATACTTGCAAATACATGATGCGCCCTTGTGTTGAGTCGACGTACATATTGTATCGTACAGAACGGACTGGATGAACAGAACAAAAGGATCTTCCAATGACTTTGGGTAGATAGCGTGGTCTTTCACATTTTCCATATTCGATTCCTATTGTCCCTCACAATCCATATCTGATGAGATTTTCCTGCCGCCTCAGCTCGGAAGGCACAAGCAGCCACCGAATAGCAGAGTGCGCTTGATTCTCAATTGAACAAATTCAAATTTGACAAAATTGAACAACTTCACAATTTGATTATTACGCCTCTACAAATATTCTACTCGATTTTCTTGTTTTCAATAATTTATGCGATTACAAAGATGTCTTTCCAAACTCTAACATCTCCTAATGGTGTTGCGATGTCTGTAATGCATATCCTTCCTGGAGATTTATCACTTACAGAAGGGACATATCTGTTGTAGCGCATCGCCATGAGGCAACGCAATGTTGTGCGTGGCTATGATTCTTTGTGTACACGCATTAAAGTAACCTTTTAGCTTGCTTATGGAGGGGAACAAAAATTTCTTAAAAGTCCATTTGAAATCGAGTTTTCCCTCACTGCTCGTGCAAATTCCGAGTCAAGGACAATTTGCAATTTGCATTAGTGTTTGGTGATTTCTTTTTGCTTAACTTATTCATTTTCCTCCAATAAATTTTTAAATATCTACCTTATGTTGACGTCATCAAACCCATAACGTTAGAAGAATAGGTCCCTCGTATGTTATCATAGTCCTAGAGGCACTCCACAACGAGCAATTGTTTGTTAACATAGGGAAATGCTACTTTGCCATGAACAACAGTTCTTGTGTCGATGATGAAGGAAGTGGGTGAGTGTACTTATCCCTAGATCATATGGGCATTGCCACAAAATTCAGATTCTTCACTAAAATAGTGCTGAAAAGAAGAATATCAAACTATAGCGGTATTACATATACAAATAAAAACTCAAGAAAAGATGTGCATAAATATTAACACACCACATAAATTAATACATAGTAGACACTTATATTTAATAATAAAAAAAACAGTACATTCCATTTTACGTTCTTTCTAGCTTTAGATCCCACTGTTCATAACTTTGAACATTGGGTCACCCCAATATGGGGTTCAAATTCTACCTGGTAAAGGATTCCTAACCAAGCTAAAGTTTCTTAGACAACAGTAAATTTAAACACAAGTGTCAAATCAAACTAACAACCTCTGGGTCCACTACATTTCCCATTCACGTCCTGCACGAGGTATGCTCCTTCTCTCTTCAATAGTCCTTTGCTTGCCCCACTTCCCTTCCAGGACTTGGGTAGAGAGGGAGACAGCGAGCCGTGTACCCTCTGCTTGGCCTGCCGGAAAATCAATCTCCAAGCGATACTCTCGATTATTGCGAAATTTATCCATAAATGTCCAGCGGACCTAACCTTTTGCATCTTCAATCCAAATCCAAAGCTAACCAGGGTACATGTACAAGTACATGTATGGTACTAGTAGCATGAAGGTATGGATGACAATAGTATGTAGGTGGTGAGGTGAAAATGATAATGGTCCCAAAGAGACCAGATGCAATTATATTTGCATGTTTCTATCAATGGTCTAATTTTAGGTGGGGATTTATCTCCCATACTATTTTATGGTTGATTTACATAGCGGTGAATGTGTCTTCATTGAAAAAATTGAAGCGTGATTACATTTTGCAAAATAGGCTCATTGGCCTTGCGGCTTGTGTCTCCGCAACCTAATGAGTGACACCTTTACACTGGCCTCAAAATACATACATACAAGAACTGCTCTAGCTAAAGATGTAGAGTGGCTCACCATCCCTACATGTACAGTACATTATATTTACAATTTGGAAGGTTGACCTAAAGGGGTATTACATTTACTCAGATTATTTCTGCCTTGTCCCTAGTGCATTTCATATACAACCAAAAGTTCAAAAGTACTCAAACATACATGGATACTCTAACTGCATAGCATCCTCATGCTCCAAAGTTCCATCCTCGAGTCTATTATTGGACCACTAATACATGGTTGATTATGGAGTTGTTTGATCTTTCGGTTCAATATGCAAACTAGTTTCACCGGAAAGTCATCTTCTTGCTCCACCTTAATCACATTCTAATCAATTGCATGATTAGCATCAATTTTGCCACTTTTAGAAATGATACATGGAACACATTATGTATACATTGATCACGAGAACAATTATCCTCCATGATTTGAAGCGTCGGAGCAATAGCGAGTTATGATTTTTTAAACAATTTCCAAGTCGGGGAATTTCTCTTGGCCTTTACTTTTAATAACACATGGCTTTTCTACACATGGGCGGATTATTCCACGAATTTTTTCCACATTTCCATTATCTTCATATTTTTTTTTTAAAGCAGTAGGTTGCGAACATTATTTACACGAAAGTTCATCACAATATCAATGATTTTTTTTTTAAATGTTTTTTTTTTTTTTTTTTTTTTTTTTTTTTTTTTTTTTTTTTTTTTTTCCTATCTCATTGGTTGGTGTTAGCGGCTAGTTGACTATTTATCTATATATAGGTGACTTTAAGAGACTTTGCAACACAATTGCAAAAATGGATTAACGACCTTGTTCTTGGCTTTTGTTTGAGATATTTATTCCAGTCATCCTTTGGTTGAACAAAGCCAATTCTTCATCTACATAGATTGGATTTTGAACTTGCAAGGTTGGTATGCTATTTTTTGGCCGATGTACTCATTGAACATGTAAATTTTTGTTCAAATGTGAGGGAAATTTATTTTAGCTTGTTTTTTCCTTGATAATATATTATAATATGTGTAATACCATATTTCATTTCTTTGGTTTTGGATCTATTTAAGGTATATTTTATGAAAGAGATGTATGTGGATTCCATAGCATATTCTAGGTTTATGAGTCATACCATTCCCCATTCAATTTCTTATAATCTCTCTCTTTTTCGGTGATAAAGATACATGGTGCTCTTGACTCAAATACGATCGGTGAAACCAGGGCTAAATGTTTTGGTTGACGTGATTGGGTGTGTACATTTGGATGGTGGAGAAAGTGGAGTCATCAACTCATTGGGAGATGAAACAAAGTTTCAAAATCCAAAGTGTATTCTTGCATTCACTACACATAGAATGCGACTTTATCAATCATTATTTATTGCTTTTAATTAATGCGTGGCTATTTGTGGATTTTTAAAAAACAAATAATTTAATTTTTTAGTTTTTTTTTTTTTTTTTTATATTATTTTTTTGTTAAAATGCATGAAGTTGGTAGAAAATAAATGAATTTGAATATTTAAAAATAAAAAAATGTTTTATTTATATAAAATTCTCTTTAATAAATATTTATTGAAAAACGTTATAGAAACATTGTTAATTTTTTTTGTAAATTTACAAGAGATCAAATTGATTTTGACCTTTGAAACCAATTGTTACATTCCCTTCTTAGCGTGGGGGACTAATAAGATACATAAAACCCAGCCCTATAAACTTATGTTAGGTATATATGTTGTTATTATATAAAGAAAATATGTGTACACATATGACCTTATTATAAAGATGTTATCTATGCGTCATGATGTTGATCCTCTACACACATGATCACCTTATTATAAAGATGTTGACCTTATTATAAAGATGGTATCTATAATAGAAGTCATGATGTTGATCCTCTACATATGATCACCTTATTATAAAGATGTTGACCTTATTATAAATATGTGAGTCTTGTAAATAAACATTCATGTCGAGAAGGGTAGCTAACATTAAAAATTGACAACTTATGTTTGGTATGGTGTAGGTAAAACAATTACTTATAAATAGCAGAATTTGTCACAATGAGCGAAAATGGCGGGAAGCTTGCTTTCTAGGTTAAAGGTGGCATTGGAGGGAGGCAATGAAAAATGTCATTTCCCTTGCTTTGATTGCAGAGGCTTGCAAAATAGAGATGAAAAATGTCATTTCCCTTGCTTTGATTGCAGAGGCTTGCAAAATAGAAGACTTTTAATAAAAACAGCCCAAAGACATTATAGGGAGAAGGGGCACACTGAAGGGGGTTATGAATATTGTCCCTTGGTAAGAGGATTCAATATTTAATGTATTCTCTATAATAATCAGTATGTCATAAATTTTAGTAATATTTCTTATCAGAATTTTTATATCTTCTATACACACTAACTTTTCTATGTTGTTTTTAAATATATAGATGATTCCCCCAAAGTGTTGACCTCCAGAGAGTTATTTTCCAAGTACTAGCAGAAATACTACTTTACAGGGAGATGAACTTCAAGATCAAAATATTGAAGTTGTTGATCAAGTTATTAATGATGATATGGATGGAGATAAAATTAGTGATTCAAATCAGGAAGATGAGATACATAGATTGATCCAAAACACATTTTCTCCAATGGATGAGGACAACCATGATGATAGTTATGGTGTTGATCCTCTACTCGAGAAGTTGCGTCAACCTCTTTATGAAGGCTCAACAACAAATCTTTTATCTGTTATATTGTTGGTGGTGACCCTGAAGGTTTTGAATGGTTTATCAAACACATGTCTCACACAGATACTAAGGTATTTAATTTGTTAATTATGTATGCCTACATGTTCACAAATACTTAAAAGGTTCAATTTTTTCCTATATTGCTATTGTTTTCTAATTTGTAAATTACTATATTGGATGATATATTGATGATTTATATTGTTTACATTGACTTATTGTTTAGAATTGTGTAGATTGTTAGGTGATGTTCTATTACCGACGTCAAATATTTTTCCATGCACATATCGAGAAATATCTGTGATTATGAAAGAAATTGGAATGGACTATGAGGCTATTGATGCATGTCCTAATGATCATATCATATATTATGGAAAATATGCATTAGAAAATGAATTCCTACAATGTCAAATAAGTAGATATTGAATCGATAAAGCGTCAAAGAAGGTGCCTCGCAAAGTTCTTCGTTATATTCCGATAATTCCACGTTTTAAGAGGTTGTTCAGGTGCCAAAGTATAGCACAGTTTATGGATTTCCATGCACAGATGGTTCTGCATTGAACTACATCGAAGAAAAGTGGCCAATTTTTAAAGAAGAACCTTGTAATGTTAGAATTTCGTTTGCAACTGATGGTGTAATCCATTTGGAGAGATTCATTCTACGTACTCAGTGTGGTCTATTTTTGTTATAAACAATAACCTTCCTCCTTGGATTTCGATCAAGAGAGAGCATACAATGTTGGCAATGATTGTTCCAGGTATTTAATTATCTTTTGTTTTCTTTAAAGTATGACAAAATATTTCATTTCTTTGTTTCGTGCATGGTAATTATTTATTTGATATATCATGACATCTAGATAAGTATAATTAATGATGTAGTATGTTGAACCAATTAGGTATGTACCAGGTTAAAGATATGAACATATATATTGAGCCTCTCATCGATGAGTTGTTGAAGTTATGGGTTGGCGTCACTATGTATGACAGCTCTAGACCAATAGGGAAAAAACAATTTCAATTACATGGATTAATGTCATGGACAATTCATGATTCTCCCGGGTTAACACATTTTTGTGGTATATTGTTACTTTATTTTGTGATTTAATATTATATATATTTATTGAAAAAATCATGCATTATTTTAAATTATAACTCTAATTTGACGCTACATTTATTCATATATCTTGTAGGTCTTCAAACAAAGGGTAAATTTGCATGCCCAGTTTATGGTCCGAGGATAAAATCTCATCGTTCAAGGAGTTTAGCAAAGGAAGTGTTTGATGAGTATAGGCACTTTCTGCCTAAGAACCATAGTTATCGAACTACAGACAAAGCAAAGTTCAATGGTAAATAAGAAAATGGGGAAAAACCACGAAGAATGACACCTCCCCTATGGAAGTTGGAATATATTAGAAATCATCAAGGTATGCAAATTATTTATGTATGACCTATTATATAAATCTTTGGTTAATTTCATTAGTATTAATTTCATTTTGTCCCATTAATTAGTGTTAATTTCAATTTGTTGATGTTTCATGAATTTTGTTAAGGCACGAATGGGATGCCACGAGGAATGAAAAGTTACCCGATGAAATTCAGTAGATTTTCATACTACGAGAACCTACAAATAGTTCATTTGTTTGATACAATGCATATTGGGAAGAACATAACAGGATTGTTATGGCGAATATTAGATGGAAGGACTAACAAAGAGAGAATTGGAAAGATTTGTTGTGACATCCGGGAAGCTAATCACGCCTTGCAAAGTGTTATTATTAATTCTAATGGTTATGGTCATGAACAAAATACTAGTCTTCCTTGGTTATTGACGGAGCAACAGAGAAATATTGTAAAAGAGGTCATTCGAAAAATTAGGTTTCCGACGAGGTTTTCGTCGAACATACAAAATATATTAACTAAAAAAGGTGATTTTGGTGGGGTTAAAACACATGACTGACATACATTCACTAAGGTAATTAGTAGGTTATAATATATTTCCTTATTGGTACGCATTTTTTGGAAACAAATAATAATTATTTGTTTTTTGTTACAGTATGTTCTACCTTTATCTCTCCCACACGACTTTGACAATAACATAAAACAAATTATTTATGTACTTGGCAAATACATGTGGTAAGTATTATTTTATAAGAAAAATGTACTTCTTATGTGATTTGTAGTGGAACATATTGGCATATTATCTTTTATCTGCAAATTCATGTATGCCTTGATATTATTTTATTGCATCAACATTTGTAGGTGGCTATCATCAAAAGAAATCCATAAAGAAGATATAAGGTATTGGAAGAGAGAAGTTCTCTGACTAATGTGTCAAATGCAATAATATCTACCTCCAACATTTTTCAATGCACAAGAACACTACCTCATACACCAAGTTGAAGAGATTGAATTATGTGGACTAGTACACACAAGGTCGATGTGGATGGTGGAGAGGTAGTTGAAGTCACTAAAGGATTTTGTTAAACAAAGAGAACATTAGGAGGGTTCTATGGTTGAGGGATATGTGGTATATCAATGCATGGTGTATATTAGTCAATATATACCTAAATTAGCAAAAAATATGAATGTGCCTCACATTTGGCATCTCGACTCCATCAACAAATTTTAAGGGGAGGTAAAATGAGGACTGTGAAAGGTAATTATTAGATGTTGACATAGATTTAATATATTACACATTTATTAAATTATTCATTTATTAACAATAACTAATTAATGATATTAAATTGTTATGCTATCATATAGTTGCTTGAGAGTGGGATGCTTTACATTTATACATTGCAAACAACCTTGATTGGATGGAGAATTGGATAGAATATACTGAAGAATACTTCGGTAGGTTATCATGGGAAGGGGTGAGTAAGATGATTAATAAAATGCATCATCATCGAGATGAATTTCCTGATCTTACATCAAGGGAAGTTGATTTAGCCTTTGGTTTAAAAGATAAACAGACAAGTTAAATTTGTTACCCACATTTTCCTAGTTTTTTCCCCATTTTTCAATGTATTTGGTTTGTTTAATTATTGAAATATATATTTAGTAAGTCCTATATGAGGGTTATTAATTCACAATTTATTTTTTACTTGTTGTCGATGTTGCAGTTGAAACATCACAAGACTATGTGGTGTAATGGTCCTAAATTTCATATCAAAATGTTGGATGATAAGATGAAAACCTCGGATTGTGGGATAACTATAGTGTTTAAGGTCACCAACATTTCCTCTATAAGTGATAGAAATACGGAAGAAGCTAAGAATAGGTACTATGGCCATTTGTAGGATATAATTGGGTGTGATTTTAATTCCTTTAAAATAGTTTTGTTTGAGGTTAAATGGTACAGGCTGTGAATGCATGAACGGGATCCTGAAAGAACTATTATTGAGCATGATAATGGATTTACCATGTTTAATACAAGGGAATTTGAACCAGGTACGGAGCCTTATGATCTTCCAAGTTAATGTGAGCAAGTATTTTACTCAGAGGTACCCGGTAAAGCATGTTGCGCATACGTTGTTAGATATGATCCAAGAGGAAGACCAGTAAAGTACAATCATGTAGCCAAGGATGAAGATAATAACGAGGAAGAAGATCATGATTATGAAGATCAGGAGTAGGTGGATCATGCAGTTGATGTGTCAGACGAAGAAGTTGAAGAAGTTGATCATCCAAATATAGGAGACGACAATCTCATTGACGATATTGATAACTATAGTAGCGAAAATGGCATTGATGATTATGTTGATAGGAATGAGCCTTTTACCAATATCAATTCTAAACTAGATCCTGATACAGATGTTGAGCTAGATGAAGAAGAAGATGAATGATATTTAATTGTTGAAAATAAGAGGTATGTGTTTATACCATTTGTATGATCTTTATATGTTTTTATTTTGTATAATATAGTATATGATACATGTTCTTTAGAATTTCAAATTAGGTAATATGGGTAAATTGAGAGTGATGTGAGGGCGGGGTAGGGGGGCATAATTAGAGCTTGCACCTTCATGGGGTTGCCCCTATTTAGTAGAGAATGAACTATTCTTGAAACCAAGAGGAGCTCTATGCGACTGCACCTAACCATACCAACGATGTAGTTATGTCCATCATCAATTCATCATTATCATTCTCCAAATATCTTATACAATTTTTACAAGGAAATTGTACTAGGACTAGACACGGGCAATAGTGGCCCGTGAATCGGGCCAACGTTGAAATTTTTTTAAATTGTTTTTGAATGCATTGAAATTTGACATGGATAGACTATTCTCATGCCTTAACGACATGGGAGCATTTATGGACTCAAATTTGACTCACACACCCACTTTCTTCCATCATCAATTCATCATCTAAACCCTAAACCCTAGTCTTAGTCGTCACCCTTCATAAATGTTGTCAGCCAACGATCATTATATAAGAAGGTTGTAGGCATGTGGTCATTGGGATCATGAGGATTTATAACCCTACAATAAGAAGAGACATTAATATATCAACTTTGACTAGATTGAAAGGTGCGTGCAATTGAAAATATTGTCACGAAATGGGGCCAACGTTGAAATTTTTTCAGTTTGTGCTTGTATGCACCAAAACATGACATGGTTATAGTAGATGCATGCCTTGAAACTATGGGAGGGTTTTGAGACTCAAATATGACCCACAGGGAGAATTATACAATCAAACAATATTAATGAATTAATTCACAAGGGTTGATTGTTTCAAGAGTCATAGGGATAAAAGGGTATACCATGCTCAAGTTGATATTGATTGGGGGTTATCATATAATAGGGATTAATTGTGTTCAAAGTCATAATTATTATCAGTTGATTTCATCAAGGATCAAATGGATCAATGATCAAATTCTATTAGGGGGTTAATGCATTTATATCGGACTAGTGTGTTTGGGATTATAGTTTCTTAGGGGGTTCATCATGTCTTCATGGTTTCTTAATGAAACATGTTGATCATTTAAAGGGTTAGGAATGCCAAGGTTCATAGGTATTAGGGGGTACACAATGTCCAGGACCATAATAATTAGTGGTCATAGCATATTGGTGGCTTAATGGTTAGTGGCCATAGTGCCTTCGGGGTTAACATTATTTTTTGGGTCATAATGTGTGAGGGGGTGATTGGGTTTGGGGAGACCATTTAATTCAAAGTTCATGGAGATTGGTGGGTATACTATGTCCAAGGAGGGTTATAGTGATCGATATTTTATACCATGACATGATACTTTAATGCCAAAGATATTTTTGACCATAAATGACATATCAATTAACCTCATACTTTTCTAAATGCATCATATTAATAATTTGAAATAAATAAAAAGGGTGAATTAAGAGATCAAGGCTGGTTATAGGGGTTAAGAGTCATAATGTATTAGAAGGGTCAATCTACTATGATGTTACTATGTTTAGAACCATAATGTATTCATATTTTAGTGTGTTTGAGGTCACACTATGTTCACTGGGGACGATTGTTTTAGGAGTCATAGGGATTAGAGGGTATACCATGTTCAAGTTGATATTAATTGGGGGTTATCATATAATAGGGATTCATTGTGTTCAAAGTCACAATTATTAGGAGGTAATTTCATCAATGATCAAATGGATCAATGATCAAATTCTATTAGGGGGTTAATGCATTTATACGAGACTAGTGTGTTAGGGGTTATAGTTTCTTAGGGGATTCATGTCTTCATGGTTTCTTAATGAAACATGTTGATCATTTCAAGGGTTAGGCATCCCAAGTTTCATAGGGATTAGGGGGTACACAATCCCCAAGACCATAATAATTAGTGGTCATAGAATATTGGTGGATTAGTGGTTAGTGGCAATAGTGCCTTAGGGGTTCACATGATATTTTGGGTCATAATGTGTGAGGGAGTGATTGGGTTAGGGGAGACCATTTAATTCATGGTTCATGGATATTGCGGGGTATATTATGTCCAAGGGGGGTAATAGTGATCGAATTTTATACCATGACATGATAATTTAATGTCTAATATATTGTTGACCATATATGACATATTAATTAACCTCATACTTTTCTAAATGCATTATAATAAAATTGAAATAAATAAAAACGGTAAATTAAGAGATCAAGCGTTATAGGGGTTAAAAGTCATAGTGTATTAGCACTACTTCATTTGGGTCAAATTCCGACGGTGCGTTCGATGCAATTGCCACTTTCTATTGTCGGAAGACCGACAAACCTCAGACCCCCTCAAACGTCGTTTCACATGACGTCGTTTTTCCGACGACCTAATTTTCGTCTATATTGCGACATTTCAAATGTGGCAAGAGAGATGTTGCAAACGTGGCAAGACCGACATTTCAAACGTGGCAAGAGAGATGTTGCAAATGTGGCAAGACCGACGTTTCAAACGTGGCAAGAGAGACGTTGCAAATGTGGCAAGACCGACGTTTCAAATGTGGCAAGAGAGACGTTGAAAACGTGGCAAGAGAGACGTTGCAAACGTGGCAAGAGAGACATTTAAAACGTGGCAAGACCGACGTCTCAAACGTGGAAAGTGAGACGTTGCAAACGTGGCAAGTGAGATGTCTCAAACATCGCAAGAGAGACGTTGCAAACATGGCAATACCGACATTTCAAACATCGCAAGAGAGACGTTAAAAATGTGGCAAGAGAGACGTTGCAAACGTGGAAAGAGAGACGTTTCAAACGTGGCAAGACCAACGTCTCAAACGTGGCAACTGAGACGTTGCAAACATGGCAAGTGAGACGTTTCATACGTGGCAAGAGAGACGTTCTAAAGGTGGCAAGACTGACGGGAGGAGGTATTAGCTCTGACGTGGTTGCTATGGGAGCGACAATCTTGGAAGTGGAAAGAGAGACGTCTCAGATGTGGCAATACCGACGGGAAGAGAGTGAAAGACGTCACAATTTCCACCTTTGTGTAGGTATTTAAAAAAAAAATACAATATCAATATCAAGACCTAATAGTCATTCCAAGCCCAAAGGAGGAGTAAGTCATATAGGTGTCAGCTAGTGACAGCA